>JAPQRP010000014.1:11672983-11689998 GCA_037367295.1 Apogon hyalosoma
AAGATAAGATAAGATAAGACAAGATAAGATAAGATAAGATTATTTATCCTACTAGTTAACAGCAGCAACATACAACAAGCAAGTGCAGAGAAAAAGACAGGTAGAAAAAAAAAATACAAACGAATGACAATAAAAATATAGAGAAAAAATAAGTAATCTAGTATTTGTATAAGTAAAGAATTAGAATAAAAAAAAGTTAATTAAAAAAAAAAGTCTCTTGGGTGAGACACAAAACATTTTCAAAAGAGCTAAACCAGTCCAGTTAAACCAAGAACTCCCAAGAAGAACACATACACAGACATCTCCAAAAATTCGTAGTGGAAGTAATGTTTTGTCGTGATTATTTTCAGGATTCTGATTGGTTAATTGTACTCGATCATCTCACCACACTGCCATCTACAGGCCTGGCATGCTTGTGATGATGTGCACCATGTAAACCTAGATTTTTCTGAAAACGGTCAAGTCTGCAGGAGGTTTTATTTATTTTTAAACAGAGGGGGAAATATCAGTTTTCAAAAATACCCAGCTACGTGCACTAGATAGGTTTATTACCCTGCCCCCCCCCCCAAAGGGGAGACAAGGAGTATTGTTTTTGCTTGTGTTTGTTTGGTAACACTTTAGCAGCAAAACTATTGGTTGAATTCATACCAAATTTGGTTTATAGATTGCCAGTGGCCCAGAATAGACGTGGTTACATTTTGGGAAAAGTAAGTCAAAGTAAAAAAAAAAATAATAAATAAAATTAAAAATCTTTTATCTTTTTTTTTTTTTTTTGGCTGAAATTTCACGTCTATAAAAACATTAATTTTGTTTCAATTTACTTCAAACTCGGCACATGTATAGAGGCAATAGTTATACATCACTCTGACGTAAAGTGAAGGCATATGTTGTAAATAACTGAAACACAAAATCTTTCTTAAAGTAATCTCAATGTTACCACTTTTTTGCTTCAAATGCTGACATCACCATACGTACACGTATATAGAAATGATTCTATCAGGACACGCCCGGATATGCTGACATCAGCACACACATAGACATGATGACATCAGCTGGATCGATGCCAAAATAAGCTACAATCCATGAGAAGGGGTGGGGTTTGTTGTGCCTGGCACTGCTTGTTAGAATGTGCAATAAAAATGCTATCAAACAACAGTATTTTAGTATAAATCCCTTTACTACTCTTCCTTTCTGTTGATTTTTTTCAACACATCTATTATCACAAGCTTCATTTTTCAGAAGGATTATCATTATCATTAACATCATTATTTTTTTTCACGTATTGACAGTCATAGGCTACGTTCAGACAGCAGGTCTTAATGCATTTTTTGTGTGCCCGTTCATATTACACATTAAATGCGACTACTATCAGTTTTGAATACGAAATGAATGCGACCCTGAAGTGAACCGCATGCGCGAAAGAGGTCCTGATGTAATACGTGACCTCGCAGGCACGCACTGTTTACGGGATGCAGAATTGTGCATTTCAGTAACATAATGGTCGGATAAATGCTACCAGACTGAAGACACATTGCAAAATATCAGATACGTATCGGATTTTGGATCACATATGAAAGTGGTCTGGGTCAGATTTGAAAAAATCGGATTTGTGCTGTTTAAACTGTCTTTAACAGATCAGATACAGGTCACATATGGGCAAAAAAAATCGGATTTGTGCTACGTTTGCCTGCAGTCTGAACGTAGCCGTAGTTAAGGCCTACTTGTACAATATGTGCTTCCATTTGTATGTAGCGCTCAGTGTTTTGCTACACGTGTCTAATTAACTGTTTTTTTCCCCCTATTTCCTGACAAATGATACAAGAAAGGAAAAGTTCACTTGGGAGGGGGGGGGTACATCTTATTAGGGCTTAAGGAGCAATGCTTGACCACTTCTGGCACAGAGCCACGACCGGATCCGATGCAAATACGCTAAACCTGAAGGAACGATGATAATGTCTACCTCCCAGCAGATTCAGCCACCGTTCCAGGTTAGTGGGATACATATAAGCTCCATGCAAATTAGTCTCATATGGATAAACAATGAATTATTATTTATGGTATATTTATGCACTGAAATACTACTGCTGTAGCATAGCTGTGCTGGTAAGCGGCTGAGGACACATTTTGCGATTTCCCGGCAGTAACCCATTCCACTAGGCTGTGAATATAGTTAAGCCTGATGGACTCATCGGCTGTGCTTTGTCTATAATTTACCTGTTCTCTTTGCCAAAGTAGCTACGAGCCCTGGAGTAATAGTCAAACGCGAGCATCCGTTTTATGCCATGTACTCTCTGTCCATTTTACTTTACAAACATGAGTATGCAGCTAACAGATGTCAACATCCATCTCTTCATTATGTCATTATAAACCCTACGAGAACCACTCCCTGCAGTCACTGATTTCATTGTCTCGCTAAACAAAGCACGCCATATTTACTGTGCAGAGAAACTGAACTGAATTCACCCTTTTTGCGTTTTTTGCTTCTTTTTTTTTTAACCTCTCGAGAAATGTAAGTTCCAATACACTTCATTAACGCTGATGCGTAAGTGGGTCCAAAACGACCCAGCAAGGTTGTTTTCTTGCAATATCTTTGTAAAGAAACACGTTATTAGTCGCTTTTCCATTGGACACGTGCGCAAAACTTTACAGATATTTACTAAAAAATACAGAAATGCATGATGCCAGTTTTTCCATTAAATCAGAAATACAATGATTTCTTTATTTATTTTCACGAGATGTCACGAGAAGTCATTCCATAAACATGGCAATGAGCATAAATATTTGTTGTTTTGAATCTAGAATGCTTGTTACCCCTCTGTCCCGTACTCAAGTCAAAAATAATTGTTTCCTTGTGTGTCCACATAACATCTGTTTTTTTTTTGTTTTTTTTTGGTTCACATGATTCGCATGACTAGTTGATCAAAAACGTCTTTCTATTGCAGTTTTGTGCAATATACTAATTTTGCTATGCTGAAAAACCACCTCTTGCGAGCACAAAAACTTTTCATAGAAAAAAACAAGAGTTTGGGCAAAATTGTTGTTTTTCCATTCGGCAATTTTTTAAGCGTAACTTATATTCGCGCAATGTGAGGGTCATTGGGAAAGCGACTCTTGGCTAACCCTTAGATGCTTAAATGGGTCCAAAATGACCCGATGAGGTTGTTTTCTTGCAATATCTTCATGATGAAAAGTTATTATTATTTCATATATCACGTGTTTCAATTTTTAACTTACCTTTTTATAGATTTTATGAAATTGTAGTTTTTTTGTATTGCTAACTTTTGCATTACAACCCTAAGCTTCCATCAGTGGGTCAACAATTGATTTTCAATAGAATTTTATAGGAAACTTTGATTCATTCTACAAGAAAAACAAAGGACTCACTCACTCACTTACTCAATGGATGTTAATATTGTTCTATTGCTGTTATATACTATATAATAAACTATACATAACTTACTTTTCAAATTTTCCAAACATTAAAAGAAAGTATTTTAAAAATGGTTAGAAATGTAAAATAAAATAAAAAAAAGAAACAAGACAAAAAAAAAACGTTTTGTGGGCCCAAATGTAAAACAAATGATTATTTTTAACTTAACAAAATTACAAAAGTGGCATAAAAAATACATTAAATTTAACAGCAGAGTGCAGGGTCCAGACACTCATGCATCTAAGGGTTAAAATACTAAACTATTAAATAAAAAGTTGCACATAATGTACATGTCATGTATTCACTTTTATTTTTTTGCTTGTTAATATTGGCAGGCTCCATATTTTTCCCGCACTTTTTCCTTCCTAATTTGTTCTGAACGTACGTCGGCTTTGTGCCGAAACACACAAAAACAACATCGCATCAGCCAGCATCTATCCCCCCCTCCACTGTTTTTAGACACGTCAAAACACTCAAAAGTTTGTTCTACGGGTCCATTTGATTTTTTTTTTTTTTAATAACCTTAGAATACCTCCATATCCAGCACCACGCCTTTCATCATACATCAATATCCAAGCTCTAACAAGCTCTAGAAGTATTTCTTTTTTTCTCATCTGGCTTCATCTACCTAAAATTTATGCAGATAATTAAGCACTGGGGACACAATTAAGCAGACAGGTATATGTGCCTTAGAGTTAATTGACGGATTTAAGGGGGTAAGTGTACAGAATAGCGAGATCTGCCAACTTACGCACACTCAATAACCGCCCATGTGGGGAAAGAGAAAAAATAATGTATTTTTTGGTGCAGTGACCTGTTGTATGTCAAGACAAATAGAAATTTATGAACTTCTCAGATTACAGCGGGCTCTTATATACAGTAATTATTATTCTCCTTTCCTCAAGAGTTGATATTAACAATAGAAATTCTCTGTAGCTAAAAGTATATTCATTTACATTGCAAATGTATGCTATAAATTATAAAATAGAGTGTGTAATATTGGTGCATAATTAATCAAATACACGCCTGATTAAGCATATGTTTCAGGCTTATTGTACATTGCATTATCTTAAAGTAGCGTATGACTTTCATCGCATATTTTTTTCAACTCTGTAAAACCCGAGTGCTAGCCTAACTATCACTAATCCATTTGTTTTTCCGTGCTTACACATCTGAATCACTTCCCTCGCGGTGAACAACTTCGAAGATGATTCCATCGTAAAGCACAGTCCGCTTGTTTGCAAAACGAACGGAAACGTCACTCGGGCTTTTTCGGAAATTTTGCAAAGTGCATTGTGGGAATGGCAATTTCGCTGTCTCTTCATGAGTGCTGAACCCAAATGTCGCCTTTACCTCCATTCACCGACTATACTCATTCTTCTTTTAAACAACCTGCAACGTCGTAGCGATCTGGCTCGTTTTCTGTGAGAAACCGCTTTTGCTCGGTCGCCGTTCCCACAATGCATTTCGCGACAAAATTTCCGAAAAGGCCCGAGTGACGTTTCGGTTTATGTAAACAAGTGGACTGTGTTTATGATGGAGTCACCTTCAAAGTTTTTCACACAATATAATACAATATATCATTTATTTGCATTTTGTTGGTTTTGATTTTAACCCTTTATTGGGCAAGTGACTGTTTTTGGTCATTTCAGCATGCATTACAATACAGTGGCAGCAACAGTTACAGTGAGGATAGTGAGGAAACAATCTCAAATCCAATGTGGTCTACAGGGTCTGCACCATACATGTGCTTTTCTTGTATTTTTTTTTTTATATTTACTTCTTGGATTTTGTTGCCACTTATGGGTAAGGAACCAAATATGTTACCTTCATTGACCTTGATTTTCTACATAACAACAAAACATTTTCAACAGTTTCACAAAAGTCCTCCAATAACACACTAATTCTGAATTTCAGAGTATTTCTCTGAGTGCCCTGTGAAGGGTTAATGAAGACAGTGCTTCGGTTTTTTAATGTGACCGACTTCGCGGCTCATTTTGATGAGGTTTACTTACAGAAAATATCTGTATATCAGTTGTGTTTGTAAAGTGCAGAGCTACAGGTCGCACAGCAATAGCATTTCTATTTGAACTTGCATTGATTTCATGGTTTCTCTTAATGCTCGGTAATATTGATTGTGAATTTTTAATAAGCCCAGATAACATCAGGGTAAACAAGTAGTTTTTTTTTTTTTTTTTTTGCACTGAAAATACAATTACAGGTCCATCACGGAGCCTTATTCTGCATGTTTGTTTCCATCTACAAATCCCCAAGTCATTAGGAGACTGCAGGGAGAAGGGGGAAGATGTTCTTTGTTTGACTAAAGTCGCTATCAGGCCTGCATATGAATAAGTCTCTTTCTATCCAGATCAGCATGCCACTTGGACGCCCCCATCGCTGTCTCATCAGCATTCAAATAAAGTGAGTCAGACGCTTCCCAGTATAGAAAACTGTCTGTAACACTTAATGTCATTAAGGAAACACATCTGACAGTGACTGCATGTTTGCACACAGACAGCAATAGAACTGTTTGAGAATCTGTAAAACTCTATATTAACCCATAAAGACCTAGTTCTACTTTTGTCTTTTTTTTTCCGTCTATTTAACCTTTCCTAAGTGATTTATCACCATTTATTTTAATATTATCCTCTGTATTTTGCATTTTTTCAGTGAAAATCATCTATATTTAATGTACTGATCATGTCGATGTTCATAAAGCTCAGATTGAAAGTTGAGGGTTATTATTACGGTGGCGCTTCACATACAGAAACGACTCGCATATTAAAAGAACTCGCTGCGCGTAAGATAACAAACGCTAGAGGAAAACGCTTCAAATATGGAAACGCGCTGTAGGAAAAGAGTGCTGCAGAAACAAAAACAAATGCAAGGAGGAAACGCTGTGTATCCACTCACACAACAGAAGTGCTCCAGTTTTCACCCGAGAGACAGACAACGCTGAGAAGAACCGTATATGGTGGAAGGTCTTCGTAATATTTTAAAAGATTACGGCCAAATGTAAATAAAAGAATATGTACTTTGTGTGTGTGTGTGTGCTCTCTCATGTAAAATTTCCGTTGTGTGTGTGTGGATATGCAGCATTTCCTTCTTGCGTTTGTTTCAGTTTCTGCAGCACTCTTTTCTTACAGTCTCCGTATTTGCAATGCTTTTCTGTTTTCGCAGCACATTTCTGCGCTCGCAACGTTTTCCTCTAGCATTTGTTTTCTTATACGCAAGTCGTTTCTGTATATAAAGCGCGTTTGCACCCGTCCACCACCGTATGTTATATATATCAAACACGGAGAAAACCGAAGATAAAGTGACTTTTTCGGTAAAATGTATCAACAAATGAACAACATAACGTGCTGCACACTTTTAATCCCCTTCAGCAAACTATAGTGAATGATTCTGTTACTGCCCTGGAATTTATATTAGATTGTCTTTGTGTAAAACTTATTACATGCATATTTATATTGGAGGTACTCAGATATTCTAGTCGCACAAGGCTGTTTCAAGCACCCCAACAAAAGGGTCATGTCTCCATTTGATGCCATTTGACCTAGGAAAAGTAGGTCAAGGTCACCTATTTTCAATAGTCTTCTGCTCCATGCCAAGATGCATCCACACTATAAATGTGGTGCAGATATGTCAATGCTTTCTTCAGATAATGCGATTAAATTGTTGAATGGGCGGAGGGCAAATGATTACAGTTTTTGCAAAATACTGTATAGTTCATGCGAGATGCTCATTTAAGGAAGATGAACGCACTGAGTTTCATGCAAAACCTCCACGGTGTCATCACTGTAGTGTCGGTTTCATCTATTGCTATTGCAGTGACTTTGTTAAACAAAAGAAGAAGGGAACGTATAATCGTCCCAAGGCAAAGTCCTTATTTATGACAGCGGCCACTCATAACGGATTTCTGGGAGAGAATTGTACATCAGGAATTTACCAATGAGTTGTGGATCCGGAACTTCCAAATGACTCGTTTAATGAACTGCGTGATGTTGAAGCCCTTGGGAAACAATTCCTACACAAAAGCCAGTGGCTATTGCCCGAAAAAAACTAGAACCACCTGTTCTGAGTACAGGGTCATAGGTGAGACGTTTGGCCTGAGCAAAACCACCGGGACCAGATATGTGAAAATGCACAAAATGTGTTTCCGTTATACTTTTGTGCTACACTTCCATATCGAAACATCTCAAAAACCACCTCATGAGAGCGTAAAAACTTTTTTGCGTTCTTTGCCTTTTTTTTCTGACATTACGGTGTTTCCCTTACCCGTTTTCTATTGCGCAATTTACATTTTGCGCATTTCTAAGGGTAATGGAAACCCAGCTAATGATCCAACTCCATGGATTTTACTGGTGAATCAATGCTGTAGAAGATGACGAAGATGAAGTTTCCACGTTCACTACGGAGCCTCTGAACATCCAAATGGGTCATGTCTGATGACCATGAAAAGACGATAACCTGCATTTTACACCAATTATTGACATGTATTGACAGAATTAGTGGATCAATAGGTATTAAACATTTTCATCAGTAGATGCTTTTGGTCGCTGGTGGATGTTTGGGACTTTATCGGTTAAAATATGGAAGTGTAAACAAGTGGCCCCTGCTGTTCTTTTTTTTATTTTATTTTCTGTTTGTAAAATTATTCGTTCCATTTTTACAGCCATTGCCTTGCATTACAAACATACAAACTTATTCCCAGTGTGAACATTGATTAAAGTGGCAGAAATTAGGCTGACACGCCGTAATACCAGCTACCGACTGTGAAACTCTCCCCGTTTTTCCATTTGTGGGCAAGAGAAGCAGACGCATGCTTGTCTGGTAATTGATTATATAGCTGTTTATTAAGGCACTTGTGCAATAACACATCTGGTTTCCCGGGAGAGTGACTACTATTCAATCAAGTGCATATCCTGCAGCTTCCAAACCAGGACAGAACAAGTTTAACACACAGCCTAAACCTCCAGAGTTTATTTAACTTGGAATAATTCTTTATGAGCTTTGAGAAGTTCATGTTATTATTATTTTTTTTTTTAACTTGGTGGTGGTTTCACGTTTAATATATTCTTGAAGATGAAGAGAGTCTTGGATCTGTGCTACACTATTAAACTTTTTTATTTTATGCATTTCTTCTTCTTTGCCAACATCCCAAGGATAATATGGCTTGTACCCATTTGAATAATTGCTGCATATACTTGGGGTCTTTACAGAGTATTGGTGACAGTGTTTTCATAAAGTACTGGATTTATTTCAAAAGAAAATATCACTCAATTTATTACTCCTCAGATGTTATTCTTATGGGCAAGGACAGCCCAATAATTAGTGGTGAATATAAAATTGCTATCCTTAACCTAGAAACAAAGTTAAGGCTAACCTTTCATAAAATGAGGGATGACTACTGTGAGCGCTAAGAAAAAAAATCTCTATTTTTTATGAAGCAAAGACTTCAGTGAAGAGGTGGACACCGAAAGTAGTTCATTTTAGGGTGTATTTCTTTATTTAAGAGAAAGGAAACTTGCTCTGAGGCCAAAGATTACGTATAATACTGAGCAGTTGATTTCCATGTTAATACCTCGCTTTCATTTTAAATAAATGTTCCCTGAAATGAAGGTAGTGAAGCATACAAAAGAAGAAAGACAACTTGACCCTGACATCCAACAATTTTAAATTTGCAACGGTGCTACTTGACTCTGACCTTATAAGCGATACTGAAATTGTAAGAGTATTATTTTTCCCTTTAGTCTGACCTCCGTCAAAAGGCATAGAGTTATGTCTCCGACTTTAGAATCACTGTTTTAAAGTTAATTTAGCGCCTGCAACCTGGCAACCTTTCCATTCAGAAGATCACCCTGGATATTGCAAATTAATCTTTTGTCCTGCCTTCATCGATATTCAGACAATAGTGAAAAACAAGCTCCCCATTGGTCTAATCTCAGCTCTGAAGCCAAAAACTATGAAATAAATAATGTTTTTAACTTATCAAATTATGTTCATGCAGCTACGTTATCTGGAAATGAGTATTAGCACGGGAAGTGGTCTGATGTTGCTTTCAGTTATCATGGTGCTATAGAGCTGTTGATTCATCAATGTGAACTGGATGGATTTAATTCCATAACTACACCCTAGATTGTATTCAATTAACAGGTAGAGAAAGCGTAAAATCAACTATTGGTTTCTAAAGTGCCATTTTTGAAGCCAGTAGTTTGACATTTGACCATTGTCATGTTGGTGTTTTGGAGCCAGAAGTGATCATATTTGGACAAAAGGGGTGGAGCTACAGCTAAGTATGAGAGGTCAGAGATGACCTAATGCTAAGTGTTAGCTGATTTGGAAAAAAGGCCAACTTCATCAATCAGTGTGCCCAAGACATTAAAACAATGGTTATGCAATCAAGTACTAACTCCTGTGTATATCATGTGACTAAAACAGACAGAAAATAAAACATGGAATGCCTAAAAGCACTGTTTTTGTCAGTACAATGACATAGATATTGATGGAAGAACTGAAGTGATTTGGGTTATTATCAAGAAAACATAGAAAATGCATAGACGTCAGCTCTGACATTAAACTATTATAAGCTATTTTTGTTGTTATCATTATATGTGTGCCTTTAGCTGCACCAGGCATTAAAATTAATAAGAAACTGAAGAAAACAAGGGTGGGCTAAGAATTTTTTCTGCAATTGTCCAAGTAGAACTTGGTAATCACCACTATAGTGGAGCTGTTTGTAAAGACGAAATGTGTTTTAGATAAATAAACAGAAACTCTGAAAGTCTGTCTTGGAATGTGAATGAGCTGCTGTTCAGACCTGTCAATCAAAGTGCAATGACAGACATCAAAACTTCTATTTGTTTCTTACTGATGGAAGAAAAAATTAAAGACAGACCACCAGGTTATATTTCAGAGAGTCTAAATGAAACAGATGAGATTGGAATGAAGCATTTTTAGAGAGAAGGGTTTTTGAACCAGTTGTGTTACAACTTTAAGATACTTCCGCATCAGTTTCATTCTGGAGCCGAGGTCTTTGTCACTTTGCACAAAACTAAGTGATCTCATGGGGATGTTCTTAAGGGGTTGTTGTCAGGGAGGATGTCAGATTGTAGCAGCAAACTTTATGAACGTGAGATAAAATCATCTGCGTGTTCTGTTTTACAGTAACAGGCTTTATGATCCTTTATGTTCACACCACCGTTATTTTTTTCTTTCTCTTAGGGTGCTTTCACACCAACAGCACTTGGTGCGCACCAAACGTTCCATTCGAACCAAAAGCTCTTAGTTCAGTTTGTTTTCATTGGTGTGAAAGCATCAACCGCACTCGGATCTGCACTATATCAAGCGGATCGAGACCTCCAAAAAAAGCAAGAACCAATGTGTGAATGTGTCGCTCCATAGTGAGTCAAAATCGGTGCTTATTTCTACCGGAAGATAAACATTGATGAAATGTCAATCGGACCAATTTTGGTTCGTTTGCAGGTGTGAAAGCGGACCACCCTGGAGTCTATATGCTACATAACAATTTTATTGCCTGGTGCGGACCAAATTATCGAACTAGCAGTTTGAAAGCACCCTTAGATTCATTATGTTTAACATGATGTGTAATCAAGGTTGCAGGGTTGATAATGATACTTGAGTTACGTTGATTGCTGCATATAGTGTAACCAGTATTATCCATAGTGTCCAACAGAAATGTAGAAAACACATGTACTGGGCGGCTGCAGCTCAGGAGGAAGAGCAAGTTGTCCGATAACCGAAGCGTTGGCGGTTCAAATCTCACTCTGTCCTAGTCATGTGCTGTTGTGTCCTTGGGCAAGACACTTCACCCTCCTTGCCTCCAGTGCTGCTACCCACACTGGTGTGTGAATGTATGGAGGTGCCGTCGGCGCAAATTGGCAGCCACGCTTCTGTCAGCCTTCTATGTAGTTTACCACCACTAGAGTGTGAATGTGTGAGTGAATGAATAATGGATCCACTGTACGCGCTTTGAGTATGCATTCATAGAAAAGCACTATATAAATCTAATCCATTGGGTTGTAGTTGTTTTTCATGCAAAAACAGATATTTTGTGGACAGGTCATGTAGTTATGGAAGTCCCTCTGATTTCTTATGCCTCAGCTGATCCAGTAGGGGTGTATTAGAAATATTAAAGTTGATGTGTTTACTGAATTTGTCCATGATGATGCATTTCTGACAAAAGTTTCACAACTTTACTTAAAAAAAATAATAATAAAAAATAAAAAAATGCTGTCCACCGCAAAGACATTAAATAAAAACAAATATATTTAAATACTACTGCTGCTACTACTACTAATAATACTAAATAGATAAATAAATAAGCTATATGAAAAAAACAAACAAACAAACAAACAAAAACCTGTTGCATCATGCCGTTTCTAATCAAGACAATCATTTCATGTTTTATTACAGTTATTTCATCCTGGGTCTCGGGAAAAGTCTTTAACATGTACGGCTTCGGGCGCTGAAAGAACATCACGGTCAGTGAATGCAGCTGACATTATCAAGCTATATAAAGGAATAAAGATGGTGAATTTGCACCTTTTTAACCTTGCTTTAAGCAAAAGAACTGAACAGAAAAATGGCCACTTCCACCTTTTTTTTTCTTTTGTCTCTTTGTGTTTAATAGATAATTATTCATGTATTTGTATAATTACAGCCATTGTACTGAGACTATACATAGGCTATATGCAGCACTGTGATATATAGCTTCCAATCACCACTATACTCACATTATACACACACCTCTGCAGGGTTTTTATTCCCCTCACTGCATCGAGAAAAAAAAAAAAAATCAGTACAGACTGGTGCACCTATGCTTTAACAATAGAAACAGATTCCAAATACGTGGAGTTGTTGCAGCATTACAGCTTTTGAGTGCAGGAATTCTTTAATAGCTGCAGGTTAAAACATTTCAAGTAGAAACGTCGAATCAATCGCGCGTTGCTCTTTCCAAATAATCACAGATGCCTCATTTAAGCTAAACACCTTCATTACAGCGCTGCTTGGAAATAGTTTGTGATTCATAGGAGCATTTAACATTTATTAATACAACTGCAGGAGATGCTCTGAGTGGGACGCTTATAATTATGTAAGCGTGTGCAAGTTGATGGGATTCGTGTTCGCTCAAGTTGCAGCAGCTTTTGAGAGGAGTTGATTAAGACAGGACCAGGAAAGTACTTGGGCCGTGTTTTGCTAAACACTTCTGTTATTTCATATTAGATTCAGTACATGATGAATCTCTGCAAGAAACCAAACAATAACATATTATTATTATTTATTCCAAGGAAAGCCTTTTCACGTCAAGAGAAAAGAATCCCACCTATGCGTCATCGCTGACACACCCTGTGCATATGCAGTTTGGATGGCTGTACAGCCTTCACTGTTTGTGCAATTGGAAAAATTCCAGCGGTTTCTGAAACCTTAGACGTTGTACTTTATAGGTTCATTACGATAAGTTCACTCACGCCTGTACTAGAAGCTGGAGAAGAAGCAATTTTAGAAGTATTATAACATTCAGTAGATTTTAAATAATTGCTAGATTTTGAATGATCTGGAAAAAAAGCGCTCTGGAAAAATGGGCAAACGGACTCACAGCATATTTTCTAACTAACCTGAGCCTCCTGCCGTACCCCTCCCCCCCATCCCCGAAAAAAATTGGGAGGAGGGGCTTTATTCAAAAAGTAACATAATGAACCTGAATGTGAAGGATGTGGTGGATTATAGCTCTGTCAATAAAGCCAACCTCACCTCATCATTTCAAACCTGCTGCCCCCCGAAAACAAATTTGTGACCCTGGGGGGATGGATAGAGTATGTGCTTCTGTTATACATCGGAGCTTACACGTGGGGGGTCTTCACGTGGGGGTACCGCTCCCGTTGAGAAACACTGTAGTAGTCCAACCGCTTGCATTTCGACATGGGGCGAATCTGCTGCATCTCCTTTGTCCTTGATTTTTCGTTTATTTTTTTCCCCCTCCCATCCTGTGCTCATGCCCCCCGGGAGAGTGTCTAAACCCCCCCCCAGTTGAGAACCACTGTTCTAACCTTTTAGGTTTTTTTTAGAAAAAAAAGTCCAAGCAAACAGATTTGGGCTTAAGGGTTAACGTGCTTCTAGTATTTTGCTTTGCATGTATCTCAAACCAGACATGAGTATTTGGATATGTAATATGATTAACTCGTGAGAATGTAAACCTCTGCCGACCCTGAGGAGGAAGAGCTGAATCAGCTGTAATCAGATGTTCTTAGTAAAGAAAAAAAAAAAAAAGAAGAAGAATGTTATGCATGGATTGTCCTCTGCTGTTTCAGTGAGACTGAGGGAGTGAGATTGCATTTGTGGGGGTTACTGTTACTAACTGTGCCAAGAGGTTAAAAAAAAAAAAAAAAGAGAGCAGTGTTTGGTTATTTTCTGCTCATGCTTGCCTAGGTTGTTTCACACAAACCCATGTTTATCATTAGTATAACCATGCTTTAGATGCTTTAAATTTCAACAGATTTATATGATAAAAAATGGGTAACTACTAAGACATTTACAAGGCACAATCCGGCTGTATGTACACTACTAATGCTGCTTTCTGGCATGCAGCGCCGCACTTCTGTAGGATGTGCTTTAAAAACACCGCTCATGGGAAAGTTAAAGTCATAGGATACGTCTAAATCAGGAAACTCTGGTGTATTCAGTTCTTAATTTGATTAATTGGGCTGCGAAAACCCGAGTCAAACCTGGATGTACGCGTTGCCAAGGTGCAGGTCTCTGCGGTCCTGACAGTCAACACTACTCTATTCCGTTACGATAGAATATTAACCCTTTAACACCTGAGACATTATTTCAATGAATGAATGGCTGCTTGTGTTCCTTTTCTTCAGTAGTTTTGTTTTACTGTGTGTTTTAGGGTCAAAACAGGGTGGAATAATAGAGAAAGATAAAGAGAGGAATTGAAGTTTGATAGGTTTTTACTAAATACGGCACTAGATTTAGGATGTTGAGCATGAACTGTGACCTGGAACACACTGAACAACAAGTATTTGTATTTTGGCCCAGTAGTTTTAGTTTTGGGGCTCTTTTTTTCTAAATCACTCGAGCTGGTTTTTGGCACCTGGTTGAACTTCCAAGAGCAGTTACACAGTCAAAACTCAGTAAAAAATCATGACAACACTGCAAATAACAGTAAATACAAAAAAAAATGACGAGGAAAATATATGTTAAAAAAAAAAAAAGCCCAAACATCTGTTTTTTTTATAATAAGTCAGTCGCACTCACTGCTCTGTGTTTTGTCCCCCATTCCACAGGCAGAAATGGATGCACTGAGCATGCTCAGATGTTGATGGAAAGCACAAGGTCTATTCTATCAGCATCTTTTGAAATGTTTCCAATTGAGCAGATGGTTGCATTTTTATGAATATTTAAATCAAATCATACATTCAGAATGCTCACCACAGATGCGTCCGGGGCTAAAAGGTGAATGTGTATCGTAAAGGAGTGTTATTTCGCTTTTTTAAATGGAATTATGCATTTTAAAAGATTTCCCTGTGGTCTACATAAACTGTAAATGCTATGCTTGGGTTTGAATTCTTCATTAATTCAACTCCACAGGTCCATCTTCAACCCTATTTCTGAGTAATGACACCAGAAAGGTCGTTTTGAGCGCTGGCCCTTTGAATCCAAATCAGCCACTTCACACCCATCCCCTTCCAGGTTGTTGACCGTGCTTTCTGTCCCGTCCAGCCACTTGTGTTCGTTAATACGACCAACAACTGAACATTTTAGGTAATTGGCACAAAGTTTGGACAAATTTTCAGTTTTCACTACAACCGCTACTGCTGATAAACAATTATGGCATACTCTGAGAAATGTTCGCCGGAAGTCTTGACCTTATTTGTGCAAATGTCATGACATAACTAGTTATAAAACATAAAAAAATTAAGCAGGAATTAAAACGGGTTGCAGAAATCCACTCGATTGTTGCCGGAATGAATATGAAGATAGCTTTGCAGCATCTGGAGGGTTCAAATTGAAAACTTTTTGAACTAATAGGGTCCAAATACACAAATAAATGAACCAAAGACTAATAAAAGTGGGTTTAGCAAAATATGACCCCTTTAAAAAACACAATAAACCTTGAAAGTATATTTTAACAACTTTTAGCATACATTCATTATTCAGACCGTAATGATTGCGTATATTCACATGAGTATTTTATACTAAGAAATTAATTTTACTGTCTGCTGCTCGCGCGAACCTTAAGCAAATCCTTCTTCTTCTTCTTTTGTCTCTGTCTGCTTTGATGCAAACATTTCTCTAACCATTCTTTTACTTTTTTTGTGTTCTATTTACACCACCTTTGTTTTGTGCACACTATAATGCAAAATTACTTCAAACCACTACAAACACTCACAAGCACAGGCCTAATTGTATTCATATTAGTGTTGACATGGAAGGTAATAATCATTAAGCAAACACACAATTAACCTCAAGAACACATAGAGTGTGTTTTCTATGTGATTAATTTGTTTGTGCATAGCTGTTTGAGGTCAAAAATGTGAAACTGTTAACTCTTAGGAATCACTTTTTTGCCATACCTGCTTATAATCAGCACTTCATAGAACCGGATACGGGGTATCAAGTGTCACATATCAAAATATACAGAATAGGCTCAGCTATTAGGAGAATAAAGACTCATCTGTAGTGAAAATACTGGAAAATAACCCATAAAGACCCAAACAGCCACAAGCAACCAAAACCATCTACTGATCTAAACTATTTAATACCTGTTGATCCACTAATCATATCAATACATGTAAATAATTGGTGTAAAATACAGTTTGTCATCTTTTCATGGTCGTCAGATATGACCCATTTGGACGTTCAGAGGCTCCGTAGTTACCGTGGAAACGCATCTTCTACAGCATTCCATTCCATACGACCCATGGAGTTGGATTAGTGACAGTGGATGGAGACACTTGGTTTATTAATTTAAGATTTAGATTAGATTAGATTTAGTGATTTATTCCAAACAAGCAATAACATTTAATAGCAATAAAACAGCAATAAAAATA
The DNA here is from genome assembly GCA_037367295.1 of Apogon hyalosoma. Lineage (NCBI taxonomy): Eukaryota > Metazoa > Chordata > Actinopteri > Kurtiformes > Apogonidae > Apogon > Apogon hyalosoma. The sequence continues at coordinate 11,689,493 of JAPQRP010000014.1, forward strand.
CAAAAATCAACAATTAAGACAAGCTTAGAAAGAAAAACGACACAATTGTTTCATTTACAGGAAAAGGGGTGGGAAGAATTTATTTAATCCCACCCTTTCTCCATAAAATATAAATAATATAGATAATAAATCATATATATATATAGATATATAGATATATAGATATAGATATACACACACATCCATATGTAATGTATGCAGTTGATATATTTTGCTGAAAAAGTCTTTTTTTCCCCAGTTTTCTGTTTTTGATATAATAACCCTCAACTTTACTTTGAGGTGTTTATGATCATCTACATGATCAGTGAATTAAATATAGTAAAATACCAGATTTTCACTGACAAAAAGGCAGCCATGGCTCAGGTGGTGGAGCGGGTCGTCCAATAACCGAAGGGTTGGTAGTTCGAATCCCGCTCTGTCCCAGCCATATGCTGTTGTGTCCTTGGGCAAGACACTTCACCCTCCTTGCCTCCAGTGCTGCTACTCACACTGGTGTATGAATGCGT
>JAPQRP010000014.1:11703619-11725258 GCA_037367295.1 Apogon hyalosoma
GCGAGACGTCATAGTCTCATTACAGGGTGACTTCATTGCTCTGTCGGGTCCACACACACACACACACACACACACACACACACACACACACACACACACACACACGCAGAGTTCTTGAGGGCAAAATCCCCTCTCGACAAAGAAAGAAATAAGAGCTGGTGACAAACGGACGGACAGCATCTGTTTCTCAGTGTCAGTCGGCAGCCTGGTGCTAATTGCAAATGCCAGAAGATACAAAACCGTGGCAAAGGTCTCTAGCAAACTTCTCCTCTGCACTGTTTTCCTTCCTTTTCCTTTTCTTTCTTTTTAATGCTCCGGGGGTAAACAAGCCTCGGGGCCCGGTGGCGAGAAAAATCACATTATATATGAAGCGCTTCATGCCATCATTGCTGTGTATGTGTGTAATGAATCCCAACCACAGGCTTTCTATTCCCCAATCACCTTCTAAATGTGTTTCTGACACTTTCTGTCATGTTAGGGAGCAAATATTGAAAAGCTTCATTGCTCAAAGGGGATTTATCGGTTCCTGTATGTAACCCTCGCAAACATTCGCTCGTAGGTTTCAAATAAGAAAATATTAAAGCATATGCACTGGATGTTTCATTACATGTCATTTCCAGTTTTTGATAGTTTAGCAGCTATTTTGGCTGTAAGAAAATATATACGCTTCCATTTTTTGATCCGAAATTATTAGTTATACGAGACATTTCGGATATTTCGGCAGCTATTTTGGCTGTAGGAAAATATACATACTTCATTTTTTAAATCCTGAATTGCTGGTTTTGTTTACATGTATCCAGTGCAGAGACTAAAACGCAACGTAACTCTTTAAAACCTGACGTGTCATCGCTGACACACCCTGTGCATATGCAGTTTGGATGGTTGTGACTCTTTCACTGTTTGTAAAATTGGAAGAATTCCAACTACTTCTGAAACCTGAGACGTTGCGTTTTATAGGTTTTATTGGGTCATTATGGTAATTTCAATAATGCCTGTAATAGAAGCTGGAGAAGAAGCCGTTTTAGCAGAATTGTAACCAGTGCTTGAGTTGAGGGGGGATGAGGGGGGATGAGGGGGATGCCATCCCTCCCGAAATATAAATAGTCAAAATCATCCCCCTTCTAAAACTTCCACCACCCCCCCCTTTCCATCCCTTATGTAATTTTATCAATAAATATGATATTACTCTGGTAAAGGTTCATACTGTCTTCCACATATAATTAATGTAGGCAATTCATTCATCAGACAGGGGTAGTTGTTTGTTTACTTGCTTTACTAGACCCTATCACACACCTGGGATGGGATCCTGAAGAAGAGGTCAGAAAGCAACCTATAAGACACGTCACAGCAACATCATGTGACGCTTCTGACGAAGGCTGCAGGAAGTAGCTCAAACTAGTAAAGCAGGTAAACAAACAGTCTGATAAGTGAATTACCTAGAATAATGTGGTATTACTGCTATTTCAACATATAGGGTGTTTGGCACCTATTGATTAAAACAGTGTGGGTGAGAAGGAACACACACATGCAATGACACAACACGATTTCTCATTTTATTAATATTGCTCTTTGATCGACATAAATGAGGCACACGTGCAGGTGCAATTTCAGCACCACAGCTGAGCCACCGGGACAAAGCTCTGTGAGGGACTTTGGGTTTTCAAAAAAGTCAAAGAATAATATTACAGGTAAGTCAAGAGTCAGGAATCTCAGTTATTACTTTTATTAGCCCACGGCAGTCTCCAAAGGTAGAACATTGCGATATAACAACACAGCTAACGTTTACATTTTGGAGCTTATATTTTCTGTTTTGTTAAGTAGCGTTAACTAGCTAACAACTTCATTAGCACTAATGTAATGTTAGGTTAGGCTTGACATTTAGGGGCCGTTTACACATAGCTGGTTATCTGGCAAAAGAGAATTTCTCTGTGTTTGCGCCTGTCCTTTATATGACAACGATGGCCACGCCCACCGAAAACGAAGTTTTCTGAAAACTCCGGCCAAAGTGGAGATTTCGGGAAACCTCCATTTTCCTATTTGAGTGTATTCAGGTGGAAACAGATTGACGGGGGGGTGCACAGAGCCCTTGAATAACAGTATTCTACAGCTCTGGCTGCTCGCTACGATAAGGAAAGCTCATTGGTCTTTTATCTCGCATTTTGCATTGTGATTGGATAACTGGGCCTAAGCTTCTCATTACCCCGCCTTCTTATATAAGACCGCATGTAAAAGAATGGGCCAACAGACTCAGTCACAGCATATTTTCTAACCTTTTAAGCACTATTCGGACTGGATTAGTTTTATGTGGGTATGTTGGGTAACGCCACTTTACTACAGGACATTGGTAACATTAATGGCCAATTCGCATTGAGATAAGAAATATCAGTTAAACTAGCACAAATGGGAGGGGTTAATCCATTCACGCATCACCGTCCCCTCCTGTTGTCATGTGGGTATGGCGTTACTTTCCAATTAGGCTTGAGTGCCCAAAATAAAGCCCGAGTCAGGCCGCATATGTCTGTCCAAACCTGACCCGAACCTGACAGGCGCTTCAATGTTTGTGCCCGAACCTTATCAGTTACATCCAGTTGTTCTCATATTTATGTTACAGATTGTCTCGTTTACACATTTGTGGTATGTGAGCAGTACCTTTGTTATATGACTACAGGTGCAACAAATGCTTTGAGTTGCCGCTACAGAAATGAAACCTAAGACTTGGGGCGACATGAAGTTTCACACGCACTGCCTACTGGAAAACAGTGCTTCTTCAAGAGCATCCATGCTCGAAAAACCACTCGTAAACAGGATATGACGGAGTATCTACACACATATTAACTACTAGTCGATTCGGACGGGATTAGTATTACCTGGGATCATTTTCCCGGACCCTTTACGGACGGTAAAAGTCGCGGTAATCTTTACTGAGCGGTAACGATTGCTGACGTAGCACATTCAGACGGGACTAAACCAAATACAGCTTTAGTCCAAAAAAAAAAAAAAAGTCCAACTGTCGTATGTCAAACCATGCCATATCACAGAATCACAAGCCCGCATATCCAAGTTTACCAAAGTCATGTTAATAGCAGCTGGGTACATATTGCCTAAATATTGTGTAATTTATGCATTCATTACTCTGGATACCCCAGGAGCAATAAGCGATCATCCAGGATACCCCCCTGTGTTCATTTGCTGTTTAATTTCATGCAAGCCATTTATCAACCAGATGTTTCCAATGACTCCTAAGATTAAGTACCTGTGGTAATAAATGAGACTTTATCATTCGTGAAAAAAAAAAAAAAAAAAGATTTGTGTGCACAGGAAAGAAATGCTGCTGACTCCGAGTGTAGATTAATCATCAGGTCACAAGGAAAGTCAAGATGGTGTGGAAATGTTTTAGATTGGGGTCAATTGGGAGAGATAAAGCTGTAGGAGGAATTTGCTTGTGTGTATTAATAATGTATTTTAATATACACTTTTTGTGCAGGTCTGTGTTGGGATATGTAAATTATGTCGCAGGGGTTGTTGAGTCACACATTTCAGCTACATATGATGGGATTCAGAGTTATGCAGATTTATTAAAGACCTCTCCTGCTTAAATACATATAGAGGTTGAAACATTAAGCAAAAAAAGCAGTACTTTCGACAACTTTCTACATCTGTTGTACAACTAACAAGCCTTTAAAGGGGAGATACTTGCAAAAAAAAAAAAAAAAAACACATTTGGCCTCTCTTACACAATGTGTTAGCTTCTTTAAAAAAACAAAAAAGTTTACCCACCTTCTTGTATGAAATGTGCACTTAAACTAAACTTAAACTTGCTAATGCGACCAAAGATTAAGTATGTTCACCCAAATGTCAAAATAAAATGTTGGCATTGTACATTTCTGCAGTGTTGATCTAAATGTACTGAATTCTGGGTATTTGTGGTTCAGAAATGATGAAATCTATGTATTCCATGTAGAACTGGATGTTATGGACTCTTGGTAATTTTTTTGTAGTCTAACTACTCAATTTGCAAACTACAATTTTTGGCAACAACATAAAATTAAGTTGTTTTTTTTTTTTTGTAATTTTAATTGTATTTCACCATTGAACACAAGACAGTCCCTTTTTCTTTCATCCTGAATTGCTTTGAAGGCTTGATTATGTTATGACATGATAAGACAGCCAACGCTGCCTCTGATTGGCTTGCCCTGGCAGCATGGGGTGCCACTAGCAATTGTGGGCCCTCTGAAAGCTGAATGTTATGGGCCCTTGCGACAAGAGAATATTTGTTAGGGAGGGGGTATATGTGGTGGTGGTGGTGGGGGGGTGTTGTTCTGTAACTGCTGTAACTGGTGTAAACTGAAAGTGAAACTTAACAAGCTTCGGGTATCCGACTCCTGGCTTCTATGCCTCTGTTGTTACACTTACACAAAATTTTCACAGTTTCTAACCTATATCCACTGGGCCCCCTCCACTGCTCTATGGGCTCCCCAGGAATGCTGGGAGCGGTGAATTTCTCATGTTTAACCCCTCTTTACGGCGCCACGGCTGGCAGCACTTTAATGCTTCGCACGTGCGCGATCATTACCAACATCGTGGTCGTCGCCACCATGGACAACCCTCCCACCAGCGCCACCCTCTATAGCAACGTGCCACGCCAACCATGGCCATATTTTGTTTAATATACACCATGTACATTCTCAATTTAACACTTAAAATAAAAAGTAGTTGCTCAAACTACTTTTTCTAGCCGTAGTTTGACAAACTCTATTCGTCCAGGGTTAGAAATGCAGTTTGTTTGAACTCCTGCCAGGCTGAATACTTGTAGTTTTATAAGCTACACTTGCAAAGTAGCTTAACCAATGCTGGTCTTTTATATTTGTTTTAACTGTATGATTTTATAACTGTGTGCTGTGGTCGCTGCTGCCTATTTTGTCCAGGACTCCCTTGTAAAAGAGGTTCTTAATCTCAACAGGATATTTCTTGGTTAAATAAAGGTTTATTCTTTTCACTTCATTTAATCTATGGTTTTTATCTTTTATGAATGCTTTTTATGTATCTTTCATCAGCATTTATAATCTATTACAGGCAACACTTTTTGTATTGGCAAAATACAGTCTTGTACCGTTTTGTTTTCCCTGTAATTTAACGCCTTATTGAATGCTGATTTCTGTTTGTATAGACTCTGAGGGAAAAAAATAACAATTTAATATATCACATTATTTATCTGTATTTTATGGTAATGACAATTGATGCCTCAATAAAAACAACTACTGTTTTTTTATTTATTTTTTCCTAAGTACAGGGAATATAGTATTAGAAAATATATGTGGAGAAAAAAATTAAATAGCTATTTTATTTCACAGTAACAATATATTATACTTTGACAAATTACAGCAAAGCTCAAATATAATATGACGGATACATTATTAACCACTGAGCTGAGTCAGAGATCTTAGTAGTTCAGTGCAATTCTTAGATGTTTTAAAGAAACGCTTCAGTCTTTAACTGTTAAATCCGTCTTTACCATGCTGTTTTATCACCTGTAGTTTGATAAGCCCACATTGTTTTTTAATGAAAATAAATCATCAGACTTTAAATCAAGTGTCAAATATGACAAGAAAATCCTGCAGGCACGACACTTCACCCAAATTGACATTCCTAGACGACGTTAGTGTCAGATCACTGATCAGTGTTAATTAATGAAAAGGGCAAAGAACAACCCAATCGGTAAAATATAAGTATGATTTTGTGTACGTCTGCAAACTAAATATATGGATAACTTAAATGTTTGTGACCAAAAAAATGTTTATGAAGGAAAGCATGATTATTGAGGTTACACTAAAATGATTAATAACTTCTGATCCACTAATCCTATCAATCCATGTAAATAATTGGCGTAAAATACAGTTTATCGTCTTTTCATGGTCATCAGATATGACCCATTTGGACGTTCAAGAGGCGCCGTAGTTAGCATGGAAACACCGTCATCTTCTGCAACATTGATTCACCAGGAAAACTTAACAGATTTTGGCGAACAATAGTGGATGGAGACACTTCGTTTATGTTCAGTCGATATATATGACTGAAAAAGTCACGTTTTCTTCAGTTTTTTTTCTGTTTTTGATATCAACCCTCAGCTGTAATCTGAGCTTATGAACATCTATATATACATAACATTTGATTCAGACCTCACCTTCCAATCACACGTCAATAAAGCTGTCCCGCCCGGGTTTCTCCATCTACATACCATTCAAGAATCGAACCAATGCTCCCACGCTCCCACCTGGAAACAGTCCCCCGCTCATTTGTATTCTCCAGACTTGTCAACTGTAATTCACTCCTGTCCAGCATTAGCCAAAAATCACTCTCCTGCCTCCAACTGGTCCAGAACGCAGCACCTAGGCTTCTCACTGGTTTTAACAGACAACATCACATCACTCCGCTGGCTTCCTGTGCATTATTATTATTATTATTATTATTATTATTATTATTATTATTATTATTATTATTATTATTATTATTATATGATCACTACATTAAACTTGATTTTCACTGCAAAAATGCAAAAAATATGGAGGATTTTTTTTTAATAAATTATGGTAAATCTTTTAGGAAATGTTAACCTTTTAAACCCTAAGCTTAAAATGGTCCACCTGGACTTTTTTTTCTTATTTTTGACTATAAAATATGCTGTTAGTGAGTCCATTTGCCCATTTTTACAGAGTCCTTTTTTTCCAGGGCTTTCAAAATGTAGCAGTCATTTACAATAGGCTGCATGTTCTAATACTCATAAAACGGCTTCTTCTCCAGCGTCTAGTACAGGCATGAGTGAAATTACCGTATTGAGCCAATAAAACCTACAAAGTGCAACGTCTCAGGTTTCAGAAACCGTTGGAATTTTTCCAATTGCACAAACAGCGAAAGAGTTCCAGCCATCCAAACTGCATATGCACAGAGTGTGTCAGCGATGACACGTCAGGTTTTAAAGAGTTAGATGTGAACTGTCACAAAAGTAGTGCTGGGTTTCTATGGGTTAATGTCACTAAATCCAATACACAACCATATAACAGCATTGAACACGAAAGTCACCAGCTCACTGTAGGCATCCATCTTGGCCTTCTTTAATCCACAAGCGTCAATGTCTACATTCCTTTAATATACATCATATTGTTCCACCTCCAGTCTAAATCTATAAGCATGAATATGGACTGTTCTGGGATGGCACTGTGCAAGATTTTGGATTGTATCTGAGAATTTTTGCCCATTCATCCAGAAGAGCATTTGTGAGGTCAGACACCGATTTTGGCCAAGAGGGCCTGGGTTGAACTCTTCATTCTAGCTCCTCTGAAAGCTTTTCGATTAGGTCGAGGTCAGGGCTCTGTGCAAACACATCCATCCAGGCTTTGTAGACTTGGCTTTTTGCATTTGAGTTCAGTCACACTGGAGCAGAAAACTGCCTTGATCAGTCTGTTCTCACATTGTTGGAAGCATAGACTTGTCGTAAAAGTGTTGGTAAGCTGATGCATTAAGAACTAAGGGGCCAAGGCCAGTCGCAGAAAAGCAACCCTATCCTATTATCTGTCCTCCACCAAACTTTACAGCTGGCACAGTACATGTTTTCCTGGCATTAGTCAAATCCAGACTCCACTCCACACTCTTGTGATTTGTAGCAAAAGAACTATTCTACCACTCCAGAGTCCAGTAGCAGCGTACTTTACACCACTCCATCTGATTTTTGGCTCTGTGCTTGGTTATATAAGGCTTGCATTCAGCCGCAAACCCATGTTATGAAGCCCACAGTGCATAGATTTTTGTGCCGATTATCATGCCGGTGAATATTCCTAAGTAGTTTTAGCAGGACGTTGGAAAGTCATCACTCACCAACCATGCTCTATGGCTTTGGTTCCTTACAGATGATCGTGGAATATCAATGAGGAAAGAAAATAAACAAACTGACTTGTTACAATGCTGGCATCTTACAACACTCCACAAAAATAAGAAAATTAAACTCGTTATTGGGTTAAAATGTCTTATTTCAAGTAAAATTATCTGCCAGTGCAATACAAAAATTACATTACAATTACATTACATTACAAATTACAAAACCTTTGGTGGCCATTTATTCAAAGCAATGAAATACATTTAGAAAAAACACATAAATAATTAACATAAATATTCATTAAAATAAAAATAAATAAATATTAAATTTACTGAAAACTTTTTTTTGCCATTTTCTGTGTTTTTGACATAATAATCCTCAACTTTAATGTACTTTAATAAATGACAGGCGTGAGATATTTTACTGAAAAAGTCGCTTTTTCTTCAGCTTTCTCTATTTTTGATGTAATAGCCATCAAATGTAATATCAGAATGGTGATTAAAGTACATGATCAGTGAATTAAATATAGGACGATACCTGATTTTCACTGAAAAAAGTGCAAAATACAGAGGATAATATAATAAATAGTGATAAATCACTTAAAGCAGCTTATGAAGTTCGCCACCACTAAACCAGAGTGATAGCCTGAGTGTCACGAATCCGTTAGTCTTTCTGCGATTATGCAACTGAATCACTTTCCTCACGGTGGTAGAAATAAGAAATATTGCTTAAAATTTGTTGCAATATCAAAGGGGGGTAGGTCAAGAACAAAATTCTTGAAACAAGTCCAATAATCTTAACAAGATTAAGTTTCAATGAGTAAATAGATCTAAAAAATATCTATCTTTCAAGATAAATATCCCACATTCAAGTCAGATCATGTAAGTAAGAGGTTCCTTTTTTGCAGTGGACAGTACCACACTCAAATTCAGTGAACTCTACAGAATGACCCTTTCATAAATCTTCGTAAAGGCAGACTCCATGGCTAAGTGATGGATTTTATCCACCTGTGGTAATGGGATTGAATGGGAATCCCTAAATTCATTGATTTAAGAGGCATGGCCCAGTACTCTCGTCCATATAGTGTAATATACAGCAGGTGTCATGAGCAGACAAAAAGAATAGGGTTTTGCCGCTCTCGTTCCACTTCTAAATAACGTATTATAGTTGTAATCATGCACTCTGCTGTTGGTAATTTGTATTAATAGAATGAGTCTAAAATAAAGATGTCAAACACAACTGCAGCAATTTACAAGATGGTACTAAAGTTTGGTTTAATACAGAAAAAGTCCCCAGAGATGTGTTGAAAAGCAAAAGACTCTGTTTTCATGAATATTTCAACCAAACAATAAACTTTTCCTAACCTTAACTGTATCATTATCTTCATATTGTGCTTTACCGGAGGAATTGTGAAGAGGTGATTTTAATAAAAAATAAATAAATAAATAAAAGCATAAGACAGAGAGGGGGAGAAGGGGGGGGAAGAAGGAAAACAAACAAACAATATAGGAGGAATTTGACCCATATCTGAAGATTTTTTTTATCTGTTCCAGACCCCACACTTGAAGATAAAAAAATCAGGCATTAAACAGTTTTGATCGCACTGCGTGTGGTGTCCTCCAGTAATCTCAACACAGCACACCACACACATAACAATTGTGTTCCACCATTGATCTATAATCTAGACCAGATCAGAAATCTTGCGTGATCAAATGTGATCTAACAAAAAACAATGACGGGAGGGGGGCTGTCATGGGCTCCACCCCCCATACCCATATTGATTTAAATCGATTAATGGAAACTCAAACTGATGTAAATTGGTACACATTAAAATAAACATTGAATAATTTAACCTATTTTACTATTATTGTGGCCGCTTACTAACTTGTATTGTTCTCATCATTATCATAATAATTAGCTCTCTCACTTGCCCCGCCCTCTCCCATTCTCACTTTCATTCACTCCCCCCTTCCCTTTTCCCTATCACCCCTAATCAATCCATATTGCTTAGTTTCTTTTTATCTTTTACATTGTAATATGATGTTGTCGTTGGTGTTTGTCATTCTTTTTGTTTGTTTATTAGCTTGATTTGCCTTTAAAAAAAATGTTTGTCTTTCCACTATGTCTCTTTAACTGTATCACTAATTTAAAAAAAATAGTAAAAAAAAAACACAACCAGCCTTGTGTGTATTGAGGAGAGGTGAACAAAAAGTAGCGCAGCTCTTAAAATATAACGTTGACACACTAGTGTCTGGAAATGTTGATATGAAATATATTTGTGGCTCAAAAGGTGAGATTATGCATATCTTTTGGAAGGTAGGAATGTTGTTTGTTTTTGTTTTTTGTTTTTTTTCCCTCCAGTGACTGAGTTGCAAAATCAATAGATACACCTAAAGAAAATCAGTGAAAAGAAGCACTGATGTAGACGTGGCTGAAATCACTCCCGGTGTGACTCATTCATGGCTCCACAGAGGATGCGTCAGTAATTTGTGTGCATTCCAGTGAGACTGCAGAGAAGTTCCACTGCCACTCATGAGCGTAATGTCTCACAAAAGGTGCATTTCACAGCTATAAATCGAGGCTGTGGAATGTAAGACATATGTCACAGACATGTGAGAATTCTTAAGTGGGAGAGTGGATTAGTGTGTGTCTTCTTGCAAATTAGTCAAGGTTAATAGCCCCCCCACACACACACGCACTTCACCTTCCTTTCTTTTTGCAATCTCCACAGTCTAAGGCACTAATAAAAAAACTGACAGACTCATTTTCATTGCTGTAAAAGAAAAATAAAAGAAGAGGTTCTTTTAAAGGTTTTCTGAGCTTTACAACTCTAACCTTCTTTCATGTCTCACTGAAGTGAATATCAGTCAACTGTGTTATGTTTCTCTATAACCTAAGAGGAAAAAAAAGCGGTGCAGGAGCATGTTAGATTTCAGCAAACATCAACAGTGACAATTCAAACGTATTTGTTCAAGCATTTGCTTCTTTTTTTTCTCTTCTTTAAAGACTTCTCTCAGTCTTTAAAAATGTTAGAATGCGATCTGATGGAGATACGGGGGTGGAGGGAGGCTCATGGAATGTAAGCGCGTTTTATCTAGCTGTTATTAAAGCATATTTTCAATTTGTGTAAAGACTGCGAACATTGAAAAAAAAAATCTCGATTTAGTACAAAAGAGTTTTTTTTTAAATGTTTGAGAGGATAGAGAAAGCTCTGTTAATGACTGAATGAAAAATGTGATGCATATTCAGTAAATAAATAACATCAATACAAATGTGTTATAAAATGTTTTTCTTTCATCCACATGTACGCTGCATTATAGATTGCTAACATGAGGATGTTTTCAAGGGCTGTCAAACATCAAGATGTCATTACCTGCCTCTTTGTGGTCAAGCTATTGCTGCTTGTGTATGTATAGGGTACATGGTTTTCCTTGCACTGTAACACATTTTTGTAATTTCGACAGTAAAAAAACTTACAGTAGCTGTAGCTTCTTGTTCTAACAATAAAGAAGGTGCAACTGTATATTGCAATGCATTGTGGGTAAAAAATATTTACGGTCCTGACTGTAAACGATACAAAATTCAATTACACACTGTTAGTATTAGAAGAGGACATGAAGGTGGACACGGGGGAGCGAACCTGACATCCGTCCACTCAATAAAGTGTAAGTAAGACATTATTAGCCCACAAAAGTAAAATGTGATTCAAGTAGTAACTTCATGTGATATAATTTGACCGTGTGGACGTCTGTTTTAACTTGGTGTGTAACGTAGAAATGTCAAAACCAGGATTTTAGGAACAATTATGTTTCGTCATTTGTGTGAGTGACTGTTCTTCACATTATTTTATTTATCTTAGTCATGTTTCATACGGAATATACGGGGTGTGGGACTCGCTGTTTTTGCAAACGCTTGCTAGCGAAAAACAGGTAAAGTTAAGCATGCATTAGCCCCGTTTGGAAACGCCTCCGGTGGTCCAGGCTCCGTTAGCATCATTAGCATTGTTGGCGTCGTTACCACGGCTACAGTAGAAGTGGAGCGGTCAAAAAAAAAAAAAAAAAAAAAAAACTGAAATGCAATTAATGGTTATTTGTAATATAAAATAACAGTACATTGCTGTAATTTATATAAAGCAAAAACATGTAAAAAAAAGTATCCAGTAATATAGTGTAATTACAACAACAATTTTACAGCACTTTATCGGGAACTTTTTTACTTGGTATTTGTAAACTGCACAGGGAATTAGTTACAGTGTGGTTTTGCAAGTATTTTTTTGTAGTTATAACAAGATATTTCGGGGCTTTTTCTAAGTCAGTATATCGCCAGCAGTATGCTACGATCACCTACTGTCAACAAATATTCCTTCTTCCACAAAAACAGACCAAACAATGCAAGATAAAAAGATTTTCAATGAAAAATATAAAAGCGAAATACACTCAGACTCCTAAAGGCTATGGTTCTGACGAGTCAAAACACTGAAAGAACATACGCTTCATATATATTAATGACTTTCATTCTCAGCCCTGGTGGTTTTACAGCTGTTAAAAAGTGCAAATACATGAACCAAGGCTATGATTCGCACCATCTTGTCATTATGTATCCCGTGATTACCGACATGAAAAGGCTTGGGCCGCCCCATGCAGACCTGTTCAAAGGTGAGCCACTCACAGCTTGACATCAGGAGGCTATTACAGCTCCAGGCTAGAGCACAGCAGCCAATAGGAGAGGGTTTAATGACCTTGGCAGTGCGAGCAAAATACTCCCTGAAAACTGGATATATACAGATCTGCTCCTATCTTTATTAAACCATAAAGACCCAAACAGCCACCGTCAACAAAAGGATTAACCCATAAAGACCCAGAGCTACTTTTGTGCCAGTTCACAAATGATTTTTTTCTCTGTATTTAACCTTTCTTAAATGATTTAACACCATTTATTGTAATATTATCATCTGTATATTCCTTTTTTCAATAAAAATCTGGTATTTTCCTGTATTTAGTTTACTTACTTACTCGTGTAGATGTTCATTAAAGCACAGATTAAAGTTGAGGGTTATCATATCAAAAACAGAGAAAATTTAAGAAAAAGTGACTCTTTCAGGAAAATCTATCATTAATTGAACATGAACCAAGTGTTTCCATCCACTGTCATTGATCGAACTCCATGGGTTTTACTGGTGAATCAATGTTGTAGAAGATGAAGGTGTTTTCATGGTAACTCCGGAGCCTCTGAACGTCCAAATGGGTCATATCTGATGACCATGAAAAGGCGACAAACTGTATTTTACACCAATTATTCACGTGTATTGATAGGATTAGTGGATCAACAAGTATTAAACAGTTTAGATCAGTTGTGGTCTCTGGCTCTTTCATCCCTCTGTTCCCTGTGGCTTTGGGTACATGGATAATGAGTATTTAATTTAAATAACATTTATTTTATTTAAGGTCATTATTATTTTTTTTTTTTAGGTAATTCTAAATTTGAAGATTATGGTGATCTTTTAGCAATAAAATAAAATGTGTTTAATTTTTTTTTTTTTTTTTTTGTCACTCAGTAAAATAATGGCAAAAGATTTAAACCATCAGTTTGTTAGTGGATGAGGTTAAAGCCTGTTTTCTGATTAGTAATGTGTTGGTCACAAACATAACAGCTCTTAGAGCTGGTTCTGTCAAGTGAATGATAGGAGCGAGAGTTGGAGCCACTTTTTTCTCTATTTTTTTCTTTTTTTTTTTCTTTTTAGGCCACACATATTTGCTCTATTGCATTGTGTGTGCTGCGTTGAACAGAGCTGTCTTGGTGCTGTCCAGTGCTGAATCTCATATGCAGTCTTATGTTCATTTTAGTTGTCAAAAGGGTTTTGCTGCTCACTGTGTTTTCTTTTCTGTGGGAAACTGGTCCAAATGGCTCTTTGAGTGTTTAAGGCTGCCAACCCCTGGTTTAGATGCTTTTGGTAAACAATGGTCTTTATGGTTAATACCTGTTTATTCACAAATCCTATCATTACATGTAAATAATTGGTGTAAAATGCAGTTTGTCATCTTTTCATGGTCATCAGATATGATCCATTTGGATATTCAGAGGCTCCGTAGTTACCGTGGAAACTTCGCCATCTTCTACAACTTTGATTCACCAGCAAAACCTGAGAAGTTGGATCAATGACAGTGGATGGACACACTTGGTTTATGTTCAATTAGTCATATATTTTACTGAAAAAGTCAGTTTTTCTTCAGTTTTCTCTGTTTTAGATATAATAATTCTGAACTTTAATCTGAGTTTTTATGAACATCTACATGATCAGTAAATTAAATATTGGAAAATACCAGATGGAAAATGCAAAATATGGAGGATTATTTTATAATAAATCTCTTAGGAAATGTTAAATACATAGAAAAATAATTTTGGAACTGTCTTTATGGGTTAATATGCATAACCTTTGGTGGCCATTTTTTATGCAATGAAATAAATTTAGAAAAAAATTAACATACATATTAAATAAGTTATGAAAATAAAACACAAATAAAAAAATATAAATTTTACTGAAAAACATTTTTCTCTGTTTTTAATATAATAACCCGTAATATAAATCTGAGCTTTTATGACCACTGAATTTTGGAAAATACCTGATTTTCACTGGAAAAAATGCTAAATATAGAAGATTACTTTATAATAAATGGTGGTAAATCTTTTAGGAAATGTTAACCCTTTAAACCCTAAGCCTAAATGGTCTGCCTGGACTTTTATTTTTCTTATTTTGACTATAAAAAAGGTTTAAATTTACTCTGATTTTTCACAGACATCTAAATCAAATATAGGAAAATACATGATTTACAGTGAAAAGTGAAACATACATAGGCTAATATTATAACAAATGGTGATACATCAATAAGGAAATGTAAAATAGAGAGAAAAATGTATTTGGGATCTGCCACAGAAGTAGCACTGGGTCTTTATGGGTTAGTACTTCTTCCTCTTATATGGAAATACTGGAATTTTCTACAGAAAGTAAAGTAAAAAGTCTGCAAAACTGAGCAGTGCTTGATCTTGACCGTGCATCATACCTTACATCAGAGCACAACACAAGTGAGTCATCTTCACTTATGCAGGTTACAAAGCCCAGCTAACAAAACAGTCCATACATGTTTATGATGGAAAAAAAAAATAAATAAAAAAATAAATAAAGCATCCCACTGTGGCAAAGATGCAAGGTCCAGGTGAAGTATTGCACTCCTTAATAATTCATGCATTACATCTCTAAAGTACTTAACAAAGTGGTAGAAAGAACGACGTGTTCATGAATGATTGACCACGCTGAACTCTGGCCTCAGGCTTCAGAGCCTACTTCACTTATTTAGAGGTAAACAAGCATAAGCACAATGAGGTCCACAACGGGTGGTTTGGAAACAGACCCCTTGTGATTAAAAGTGGGGTAAACAATTCCTGAAAGAACCACTTTTCGAAGCTCATTTCAGATTCAGAGTTGAGTTTTAACGCCACATGACTACTGCTTACTAGTCGGCAAGTTTGGATGAAGTTTTATTTGGTCCGCCTGGACTGTTTTTCTCATTTTGTCAGACTAAACGGTTAGAAAATATGCTGTGAATAAGTCAGTTTGTCCATTTTTCCACAGCACTTTTTTTTTCCAAGATCTTTCCAAATCTAGCAATCATTTACAATTTACTTCATGTTGTAATACTCATAAAATGGCTTCTTCTCCAGCATCTAGTACAGGCGTGAGTGAAATTAGCGTAATGACCCACTAAAACCTTTAAAGGGCAATGTCTCAGGTTTCAGAAACCGTTGGAATTTTTCCAGTTGCACAAACAGTTAAAGAGTTCCAGCCATCCAAACTGCATATGCACAGGGTGTGTCAGCGATGACACGTCAGGTTTTAAGGAGTTAAAGGTTGATTGAGGCTGAAAAGCTGAAAGCGTGAAATTAGGTTTGGTTCTATATTGTGGAAAGCAAAAAACTGAATTTATCTGGAGTTTTTTTGTTTATTTCAATAATGTTTAATTATCATTGTAGTTTAGGTTGGTTTTAATATTTTGTGATTTTAGTCTGAAAGGACACATCATACCTACAGATCCCCACTGATCTGAAATACTATAGTTAGTTGGAGTTGCTGTAAATATTTACAATAAATGTCAAATCAATTTTTTAATTTTTTTTAAAGTTTAAGGGTTGATTTTTCTTCTTTAATAAAGAAAAACGAATAAACAACAGTTAATTATGGGTAAAAGTATTATTTAGGGTCAGAAAGTGGCAAACATTTTAGAAATCTAGAGGGAGAACATTAGCTGTTTAAATACCTGCTGATCCACTAATCCTATCAATACATGTAAATAATGTACGTAAAATACAGTTTATCGTCTTTTCATGGTCATCAGATATGACCCATTTGGACGTTCAGAAGCTCTGTAGTTACCGTGGAAACACCGTCATCTTCTACAACATTGATTCACCAGTAAAACCAATGGAGTTGGATCAACGACAATTAATGTTATCTTTGCAGAAAAAGTCACTTTTATTCAGTTGTTTCTGCTTTGATGAACATCTACATGATCAGCGAGTTAATTATCAGAAAATGCATGATTTTCACTGAAAAAACCCAAAATATAAAGGATAATTTTCTAATAAATAGTGATGAATTGCTTAAGAAAGGTTAAATAGGGAGAAAACAATAATTTAATTTTTACTTTTATTTAACTTCTTTTTCCAATGCATAACTAAATGAATAATGAATACATAACTGCATTACAATAACTTTATTGATCGTTTAGCACTGAAAAATTAGGATTTGTGCAAAACCTTTTTTTTTGTTCAGTTTGTTTGTTTCTTTGTTTGGTAACACTTCAGCAGCAACACTATTAGTTGAATTCAGACCAAATTTGGTTTATAGATTGTCAGTGACCCAGAATAGATGTTACATTTTGGAAAGTGTAGGTCAAAGTTTGGATTTTTTATGATTTTTAAAAAATCTTCCCATTTACTTATAATGGGTGATATACAGGTGAGGGGCGGGGTTTGTTGTTGTTATTGTTTTTTTTATCGTTATTGTTATTATCATTGTCGTAGTAGTAGTAGTGGTGTTGGCTTTTGTTATTCATTTCAAAATTTTGCCAAAAAAACAAAGAAATTTTCATTATGTCTTTAACATAAGGTCACATTATCTTAAACCTCTCATGCAAGAATTATGGGAAAAAAAAGTATCTGGTTTTTTTTTTTTTTTAAGATTGACTTTATCACTCAACATTAGGCTAAAATTGAAAAGCATTTGGATTTTTTTTAAATTAAAAGACATTTAACCTCCTAAGACCCAAGAAAGTACAATTTTTTTTTTTTTAACAAAATAATTGCCTATATTAGAAACATCACGAAGCAACATTTTTTTCAGATTTTTTTTTTATTATTATGGAATGTCCTTTGCGGTGGACAGTTTTTTTTTATTTTTTTTTTATTTTTTTTTAATAAACCTGTAAAACTCATCCACAAACATGGACAGGTCTTAGAAGGTTAACTTAATGAAGCAGTCGAAATTCTAAAACTAAGACGATACTTTTTTTTTTCATTGTATTGCTTAGGGTCTATAGAGACTGCCCCCATGTGGTTTGGAGAATATTGTCTTTGGGAAGTGAGCTTAAAGGGTTAAATTAACAACGAATTTGCATGCATTATCCGTTAACCTTTAAACAGACCAGCGTCATCCACTGCCATCAGTGAAAGTCATCAGTAGGCTTTTGGCATTTGATGGAGATGAAATATCTGCGTCAATTAGGCTGAATTTTTCATAATGATGCAAATGCAGGGAAAGTGAGTAATTATGAGCGTCCACACCTCGAATACAACACGAGCATGCTGATATTCCATCCAGCGTGCTCTAAATACTCACTGGAACACTGTCTGCATGTGGAGAAGGGTTATTAAATTTTCACAATGAAAGTGGAGGGGAAAGTTTTAAAAAACAAATAAAAGCAGCAAAAAAAAAAAAAGTACAGACTTCTTGTGGTTAACATAAATGGATGTTTTGGCATGTGACACCATATGAGCCGCTGTGTTCTGCTGGTGGGCCGGCATTGTTCATTCATGATAAATGTGTATTACATGCATGAGCGGCTGTAAACCGATTAAACATGAATTGAAAGTCGGTTCCAACTGTTGGGGAGCGCCAGTGGAAAACAGGGTGAAATCCCGACGTGTTAGCCCAAGCGCGTCTTGAGTTGTTTTGATGTTTAACCCTCATGAGACTTGCATTATAACTGGCCTCCTAGATTCCTTTATGTTTTTTTTGTTTTGTTTTGCAATAAAAGCATCAAATAATATCTTTTTTGTCAATTCTTTTGCATATTTTTTCCCATGAAGAACTTAGCTTTCAGATTCTGGCCATAAATGCTTAAACCAGTGTGTTATAGTAAAGAAAAATGAAAAACAAACTTACATTTGTATTACATTTATTATTAAAAACAATTGTAAAGGTTCGTAAAATTTTATGACATTACAGAAATAAATGTTCAACTATTTTACATGCACTCAAACATTATTGTTTGTCTATAACAGTGGTTCTCATACTTTTTACAGTGGAGTACCCCCTGAAGTATACTAAAAAAAAAAAAAAAAACACTTATTAAAGTACATTTTTTGTGCAGAATATAAAGTAAAAAGGGCCCTATTTCACTGATAATAAAAAATAAAGAAGGTCATTAATTAATAAATGAAGCTTTCACAAAACAAAAAAAAAACTTAGCTACTCAAATAACCTCATTTTGAATAATATAAAATATAAATGTTCTTAAACTGTTACCAAAGCTTAAACAAGACAATTGACAATAAAACTATTACATGAATGTATTTATTGTGTTTTATATTTCAGCATTAATTCTCAAAATGTATTTTATATTCAGTACATGATGACTTATTTAACGTATTTTTTCCCCAAAAAAATTCGAGTACCCCCTGGGGGTACATGTTCCCCACTTTGGGAACCCCTGGTCTAGAACGCAGGTGTCAATGAGTGATGAATTTGTGAAATGCAAAAATTACACTGTTTACCTGAATAGTTTTAATTCAGGTTCCACATACAGACCAGTTGAACCTAAAGTGGATCAGACCAGTAAAATACAACCATAATAACCTATACATAAAGAAAACTGCAAATCCTCTCATTTTTTAGCGTAAAAAAAGTACAATTACGTGAAAATGTTGACATTTACAAACTATCATTTTACAAAAAAAAAAAAACGTGAATAACCCGAACTAATATGAACAACCTGAAATGTCTTACGAGAAGTAAGTGTCATTTTAATAAATGACACTTGCCATAACTGATTACCAAATGGGCACAAAGTACAATACGAATGAGGGAAGAGATCATTCAATTTTAACGATTTTGACTGTAAGAACAATGGGTTTGTGCCCCGTGAATGACTCGTATCGCTTTCTTTCGCACGATCATTAACGGATGTATTGTAGTCGTGGAATTATTGGCCCAAACCTCTGCACAGAATTGTAGATATGGTCGAACAAGTGAACAGTATAACATAAGGAGGGATTTCTGACCCAGGACCTGCTTTGCTTTGTTTGTTTGTTGGCAGAAAAACATTCGCGATCTGCTTCTTTTACACACACGGAGCGTCCCTTTATGCCCTTGAAGGGATGTACATATACGTGTGTAAATGTACATGCATAGATATATTTACAACTACACAAAGTGGAAAACACAGATAAAAATGTGCCATTTGAATGCTGTAAAGTGCAAAATGTAGATACAAGCATGAGGGTTGACGCCATTGAGCGTTTGTCGGGCTGTTTTCTTCACTGACCCTGAAAACTATCTTGTTGCTTTAAAATTCGCCTCTTTAAGTTTCCCGCAGGCCCAAAGCTACCTGCTCCAGCCGAGGAGAATCTGCTGGCGTGGTGTGAGGGGCTACTTGGGATTCCCTTACAAGTCATTACCAATCTGTTCATTTTCCTCCGACGTGCTTATAGGGCACGCCGCGGGGGTGGGCGAGAGGCCTTATGCTACATCCCTCGCTCTCTTCCTCCTTTCCAATATCTCATCTTCTCGAACACTGCGCCGCGAACGCACACACACACGCGCGCGCGCACTCATACACGCACACTGACATTTGTGATTACAGTGATTACCGAGCGGAGAAATGAAGTCATATTTTTGTTTCCAAATAACAGATTGTCAAAGCAACAAATGAATCTGCTTCCACCAGCGACGCAAAATAGACGTATTATTTTCAAATTTCAATTTATTTTCTTGTGAAGGCTGTTGTCTTGTGGGGCTGCCACTCACGCAATTGTTTTTTTCTCCATATTGTTAGCAATCAGCCAGTGAGACGTCGCCGCCGTTTGTCAGAAGGGGCTTATTTTTCATCTGCTGTTGCTTCTGTTGGAGGTTCTAGTCAAATCACATTCAGATGAACGTCCGGTTGTGTGTTTACAGAATCGTCTCAGACGGTGTGAAATTTCTTGGGACCCCTGTGGACTTTCAGGATCCGACGTTTTTTTTGTCACCGGTATGTCCTCACTAAATTTAAAAGGGGGTGTTTGGAGTTTAATGTTTCTTATTAAGATTTTACATACAGCTCAATGATAACGTGGTGACATTTGATAATCTGGCATTGACGTGAAGTTAAATAGAATAAAGCTACAAGAATGTTTCCTGGTAGAAGTCGCAGCATTAAACATAGTATTTGTATTTTTATAGTAGGTTTTATATGTTTATATATTGGTTTTATATGATGCACAGATCGGAGGGAACTTTTATTTTCATTGTACTTGTTTTAATGGCAATAAAGATATTCTGTTCTATTCAGTTCTATTCTATTTATCTGTTTCTGGTTATTTTAACATGTAATATTTGGGTAGTCATGTGACTAACCCGGTTACAATCACCAAAATATTAATCAGTAAATCCATCGCATAAAGACCTCATTTCAGGGAGAAAAAAAATGCACTTAATGTCAAGACACAAAGTGTTTTTGTTTTTTTTCAATCCTGAATCATGCATCGTTTATATACATTGTCACCTTGCTAAAACAATTTTTTTCCCCAATTTTTTACCAAACACACACACACACAGGCACACGACTTAAACAAGAGAAGAATTTCAAGAGCATTTGGCAGTTTTAAAACAAAAAATGCAGAAAATTAAAAAAAAAAAAAAAAGCAGTTGGGTGCTTCTATGAAACTGGGTTTATTTTGGTACATGGCACTTTGCCAGCTTTTTTAGACCCAATAATAAAAGAACAATTCAGACATATCCACCCCCCCCTAGGATGTACCTAATGATGACCTCAGGTAAATGCAAAAAAAATTATACTCTTACTCTGTGCCATCCCAAAATTAATGAATTCTTAATATAATATTGGGGCCAAAAAATAGGACCAAAGTTGGGACAGGAAAAGCTATATAGGTGTCAGTGTCAGGTGTCAGATCTGGAAAACATGGCTGTAAATGGTCTTATATATGCTGTAAATAAAGACACTGCGTTAAATTTGTCAATCCTAGAGGTTTTTCTAATCCAGACATGGGTTTTTCATAAATCAGCAGTCTCATTCCAGGTTTCGCGTGTAACCCATCGTGTCCACTGGCATTACAAGTACACATTTACACACAAATAAATTGTAAATTGTTATTTACTTTGATTCCCAAAAGAGAGAATAAAACAATATTTAAAAAAAAAAATAGTAGCACTGTCCTGGTTCTACCCTGGTTCTACCCTGGTTCTGTCCTGGTTCTGTCCTGGTTCTGTCCTGGTTCTGTCC
>JAPQRP010000014.1:11736330-11749502 GCA_037367295.1 Apogon hyalosoma
TACAGTGCACAGATGTTGATGCCATATTTAGCAAGGATTTGAGTCTGTGTGTCACTGTGGAGAACTGGATTTTTATTGCGCAATAAAATAAATCAGCTACACATAGCATCTTATCTCACATTAAAAAAAAAAAAACACCAAAGGGAGGGCAAAAGCTTCTAGATCGTTGTTTTTTTTTTTCATTTAGTTTGTTTTGTTTTTTTAAGATATTATAGTAATGGACTTTTTTATGTATCCATCAATAAATCTAATGCATGAAGCATGTTAATCCTTTAAACCCTGAGCCTAAAATGGTCCACCTGGACTTGTTTTCTTATTTTGACTAAGTAAAAAGTTAGAAGATATGCTGTGAGTGAGTCCTTTGGCACATTTTTCCAAAGTACTTCGAACTTTCATAATCTAGTAATCATTTACAATCTACTGCATGTTATAATTCTGCTAAAACGGCTTGTTCTCCAGCTTCTAGTACAGGGATGAGTGAAATTATCATAATGACCCAAAAAAAACTATAAAGCGCAACATCTTAGGTTTCAGAAACTGTTGGAATTTTCCCAATTGCACAAACAGTGAAAGAGTTCCAGCCATCCAAACTGCATATGCACAGGGTGTGTCAGCGATGACACGTCAGGTTTTAAAGAGTTAACTTACATTAAAAACACACCAAAGGGGGCTAAGGGAAAAGGTACAACCATATTTAAGACTCAATTTATTTATTTTGAGCAATAGTGACTATTTTTGGTAATTTTTCCAAACATTAAATACAGGGTCAATCCCGTGCCACACTCACTAAACAGTGATTCAGACAAATTTTATAGAAAATTTCAAGCTGTAAATAGTGAATATGAGTGATTTTTGTCAGTTTATGACCTTATAACAGTTGTTTTATTGCGTGTGTTTACTTTTTACCAAGTGCTGCCCGGATGTTTTATGGCAAGAGAAGGGAGACTGTTGTCACAGCAACTGCCGAGGAGGTAGATGTCGATGTCCAATAACACACTGAGGTTAAAATTTTGAATTTCAGAGTATTTCAATGAGCGTTAAGGTGAAAAAAAAAAAGACAGATAAAGTCTCTGAATAAACTGAAACACTATTTACTAGACAAAATATCAAATATAATAATTTCCCGGTAAGCTGTAAATGTGTTGGAGTTAATTACACACTAGAACAATGTCTTATTAACCTTATTAACTAGAGAAGAGAAAAACACAATCTGTGAGTGTGTATACGTTTCAAAATCATTTAGAAGCTCTGCAATGCCAGGGGCATGGCATCGGAAGCAGCTGAAACTACGCCCACCCACAGAAACATTTCCAGCCTTTGTCAATTATCAAATTTGGTACGACCTGACAAATATTCTGTTACTGTTTCATGCATCTGAAGTGCTTGAAATGCAGGTTGACGACCTCACAGAAAATTTAAAACATAATAAAACAAAGGCTGATTTGCATATTGGGAACAACTAAACCGAGTGTGGCTAATTTGCATGCGTCAACATGGATTTACATATCACCGTCTACCAAGATATTTACCATATTCATGATTCACATTAACCTAAACCACACACGAATACAGTTAGCCAACATACGAGCGCATCCAGAGGTTTATTCATTTTCTCAGTGCTTTGTGTTCATGTCATTCTAACTGTTATCATATTTAATCTTGTGTGTTTGTGTCCTCGTGTGTGTGTCTTGGGCATCACAAAAAAAAAAAAAACAAAAAAAAAAAACAACTACCACATCTAGAACAGACCAACGCACTAGTTTATTATTAAATGTAATATTGTGACTACAAAATAATAATTCATAATGTGACTAATTATTTGCAGAAATCTCAGTAATCATGTGCATACTTCAGCAACCACAACAGCAAGAAGGAAAACCTCTGTTGCTATGGCAATTTAGCAACTTTGATGGCAGTATTTGGGGGTGTAGTTATGTGTTTGAGGGCACCATCCATCCATCCATCCATCCATCCATCCATCCATCCATCCTACTTTTAATGCATTTAATCAACATTGCATATCATTCTAATATTTTTTCATCATTATTTTGGACTTTGTCTAATTTATCCTTTTTTTAAATTTCATTTTCAAATTTAGACTTGTGTCTCTGGACTATCACCTCAAACTCTAATAGAGAATTCATAAAAAAAGAAGAGTGATGAAAAAAAGATGTTTAAGGTCAGGTAATATGGTCCCTGTCGGACTAGTTGGTAACTACCATCTGTTAACCAAACAAGTGGGTTAACAGCCGTCACAGGTCATCCTTTATCGAAATATTAGAGGGTGTGTACATGATAAAACAGTAAGTGTAAGGCACAAAGTGGTAGAGTAGCAGCATTCAGTTTATCTAAAACATGTCAAACATGCGGCCCAAAGGTCCACTCTGGCTCGTGGGATGAATTTTTGAAATGCAAAAATTACACTGAAGATATTAACAATCAATGGTGTCAAAATTATTTCAGTTCAGGTTCCACGTACAGACCAATTTGATCTAATGTGGGTCAGAGCAGTAAAATAATGACATAATAACCTATAAATAATGACAACTCCAAAGTTTTCTCTGTGTTTTAGAGTAAAATTGTAAAATTACATGAAAATCTCTACATTTAGAAACTATGCTTTTACCGAAAATGTGAATAGCCTGAAAGGTCTTAAGAGAAGTCAGTGTAATTTGACTAATATTCAGTCTGTTATGAAATATTTTGTGTAACTGTAGATCCACTGTGATCTGTAAGTTGTAATGCACATTTGTAAATGATAAACTCATGCAGAAAAGTGTTAAAATTGTGTTCATTTTTCTTAAGACATTTCAGGTTGCTCACGTTATTCACATTTTTTAAAGGACAGCTTGCAGATGTAAAAACATTTTCAACGTTATTTTACTGGTCTCGCCCACTTGAAATCATAATAGGCTGAACGTGGCACTTGAACTAAAGTGAGTTTGAAGTGAAACTACCGCTGTCATTTTTTTCAATGCTTTGTACATTATTGTTTTATGTACTGCAAAAAGGCTAACCAAGCCATATATCTATGCACTCAAGAGCAGCTGCAAGTTACTCATGACTCTTGGCTTAGATGTGAAATAAGTGTAGAAGGTTAAGTGTTTTATGTATTTACCATCCAATTTGTTCAAGGCAGAGATCCAACTAAATGCTGTCTTACACCGCAAGGGTTCGCTTTACATTTCCCGGCACTGAAATCAAGTACATCGCCTCTAACTGTCCAGAAATCAGATTCCACACGCGTCCGCAGGTCGATGTCCGTGCACCACCTGGTCTTTGTTAAGTTGTAAAGATCGCTGTTAAATCCAGCTTCTTTCCTTTTCCACAGATAATCGTTACACTCATGGTTTTGTGGTTAGTAGGCGTGTTGCAGCATGTTTCACCGCTGTTACGACTGAGGGGGTTTATTCCGGTGGGAAAGTGACGTCAATACGTAGCATCTATAGTTTGAAACAACTGCCTCCATCTTCTGCTGTAAATCTAGAAATAGCGTGTTTGTGCATGAACCCCCTCATTTCCCAGAGGGGGAACATCCACTTCCTCTGAAAAGGCCACCAGTGACTCATGGAGAGTGTGCCTACTCTAAACACGCAATTACAGTTAAGGTTAAGAAAGAGGGGGTCAGCATGGTGGCTAAGAAGCTATTGTGGAAGTAGTTTTCCTGGATAATGGTCTAACACGGGCATTGATGTTTATATTGTTTCCATATCTTGTTTTGGTTTGACTGTTCCGGATAATGTTTGCTTCATTCACCTTGTCCTGCCACACTGGACGCTGTCAATAAGCCAAGACTTAGAATTCCTTGGGCGCTTGCTCGGTATGTAATGGTCCGCTCCACACAGGCAGTGGGTGGTGACAGGTGTCCATCCGCTCCGTCCCGAGTGGATCCTAATGGTTAAAGTGTGTGTGTGTGGGGAGGAGGGGGGCAGAGCAGCAACCTGCCACTCCAGAAAGACGGATAAATATGAATATGGATGCATTTTAGACACGTTTAATTGATCATTTAGACGTTTTAGACAGTAATGTGTTGAATTGCGTTGTGTGTTTGGAATAAAGATTAAATTTCCCAGACACATACAGTATTACACTGACATCGAACGACAGAATTAATTATTATGTACCTGATTGCAGCTTAGTTTACCCATAAAGACCCAAATAGCCATTAGGGAACCAAACCGTCTACTGATCTAAAATGTTTAATAATTGTTGAGCCATTAATTCTATCAATACATGTAAATAATTGGTGTAAAATGCGGTTTGTCATCTTTTCATGGTCATCAGATATGACCCATTTGGACATTCAGAGGCTCCATAGTTACCATGGGAACACTTCTGTGTCATCTACAACATTGATTCATCAGTAAAACCCATAGAGTTTGACCAGTGACAGTGGATGGAGACACTTGGTTTATATTCAGTTAATGATATACTGTAGTTTATTGAAAAAAAAATCGTTAGTTTTCTTTGTTTCTGATATAATATCCCTCAAATGTAATTTGAAATGTCATAAACATCTACATGATCAACAAATTCTATACTGAAAAACACCTGATTTGAACTGAAAAAGGAGGATAATATTACAACAAATGGTGTAAAAATCACTTAGGAAAGATTGAATAGAGAGGAAAAATTATGTGGGAACTGCCATCAAAGTAGCACTGGGTCTTCATGGGTTAAAATTATTGCCAAAAAAATACAAGGAAATACTAACACATTGACCTTCGCGTGTCCTAAATTGCTTTGATGTATAGTTGAATTTCTGTTTTTAGGTCATCATTTAGATTGGCTATGTTTTGGATGATTTATTTGACAGGAACCATCACAGAAAAAATCCTGTTGGCATCAAATGTTAAGTCAACACATCACATAAAAAATGACTTAGAAATTAAAGAAACCTAGCTGTCGTCCATCATGCGGGCGCCATGTGGCTAACGAGCAACACGGTGGTGGAAAAGTCGACATTCGCCTTCGCATTCTGAGTTACTGATCTCTCTCTCTCTCGCTTTTATGTAGCATAGTTTATGCTGTATGTGCCTCCGCCACTGACACAGTCTTTTTCTGTATTCTGCTCCCATCAGTTCATCTGGCACATTATGTGTTTGTCAGGCATGGAGGCCCCCGAGCTCGTCCAGGCTGAACTCCAGCAATACGTCTTTCTTTCATTACTTTGTCATAGGGATCCAGTGGCCTCCAACACCGGCCATTAATCCAATGCCAAGTCCCCACCTCCGAGTCCCATTTTGTTTGCAAGTCAAGCCTTGTCTGGCTGTGTACATTCACTGGCAATCAGGCGTTTTATCACGTGAATCTTCATAATTTAACCCTCTGTGTTTTCCTTTGTATTTACTTGCCAGTTGCACATAAAGCTTCCCTTTTTTAATCCTATAAACCCTAAGCCTAAAATGGTCTGTCTGGACTTTTTTTTTTCTTATTTTGACTATAAAAAGGTTAGCAAATGTGTTGTAAGTGAGTCCTTTTGCTCATTTTTATAAAGCATTTAGAACTTTTTGAGTCTAGCAGTCATTTACAGTTTTTTTGTATGCTATAATTCTGCTAAAGCTGCTTATTCTCCAGCTTCTAGTACAGGCGTGAGTGAAATTATTGTAATGACGCAGTAAAGCCTACAAAGCGCACCATCTCAGGTTTCGGAAACCGTTGGAATTTTTCTAATCGCACAAACAGTCAAAGAGTTACAGCCATCCAAACTGCATATGGACAGGGTGTGTCAGCGATGACGCATCAGGTTTTAAAGAGTTAAGAGCTTGAAAGAGCAGTGTTTTCCAACCACTGTGCCGTGTCATCAGGTGCGCTGTGGAAGATTATCCAATTTCACCTGACTTGTACTCTAAGTGAGCAGCGTGATATAGATATGTATGACTCCACGTGCCAATGATCCACTCTATAACAATAGTCTCCTGTTTCCCTTTGCAAAGTGAAAGTGAACCAGCTCCGATGTGGTACATTTTATTAAGCCCCCCTCACTAGTGATGCACGGATCAGCGGGTTATCTGCAGGACCCGTGGATTTTGTTGGGGCAGGGAGGATATGCCTCTATTATACTACAATGGACCTCAATCCGAAAGCCAAGGGGTCGCTGATGCACCCCTCTCAGCTTCCAAGTTCCAAGATTAGATTTGCATTGTATTTCAATAAATATACTTTCTTGTGACATTTTTGATTGGTGGTGTTCCTTGTGATTTTTCTAATGTAAAAAAAAAAAAAAAAATGTTGGGAAACACTGATAGAGGCTGAAAAGCTGAAGGCATGAAATTAGGTTTAGCTCTATATTATGGAAAACAGAAGGCTGGATTTATCTGGAGTTCTATTTTATTTTAATTAATGTTGAATCATCACTGTGGTTTTGGTTATTTTTAATATTTTGTGATTTTATTCTGAAAGGCTATTTTTCATCATTAGTTTGCGTTAGTCTTATAAAGCACAGACAAAAACAGTGGGACACTTCATACCTACAGATTGTTCGACTCCCCATTCCCACTGATATTGTTGGTCGGAGTCGCTGTAAATATTTAGAAATAATAAATGTCAAATCACTCTGTTTTTTTAAGTATAAAAGTTGATTTTTCTTCTTTAATAATAATAATAATAATAATAATAATAATGATACTTTTTTTTTCCAATTATGCAAACAGTGAAAAAGTACCAGCCATCCAAACTGCATATGAGCAGGGTGTCAGCGATGACATGTCAGGTTTTAAAGCGTTAAACAGATGCTACACTACATTTATCTGATTTCCTGAGCTGGTTATTGCCGGTAATAATGTAGTTACATGCTAACAAGCACTATGCAGTTTTATGGGTGATTTCAGAGTAAACTACACACCCCTTTAAGTTTTGCTGTCACTGCTGCTCTCTGTCTCATGGATCACATTAGTGCAGAGAAATGCATGTTGCTGACAAACTGCACACTTAATTGCCCCCGGCTGTAGCACACATAGCTCATGCTAATTTGTAGAATCCATCACTTGATCAAACAAGAAGACGAATAATACAGTGGGGTGCTTTCCGCTATTTTTCTTTTAGTTTGCTTTCTTTATCCCGTCTGACATAGGAACCTAAATGAGAAGGCTGATACATATTTAGGATTATTGTTCCAACTTATACAGCGATAAATATAGTACGAGACTACATTTTCAACCACGTCTTCCGAAGAGTTTGCCGTTGATAAATAATGTAGTTTCCATCAACATTGGAAAAAATAATTAGGTTTCTGTATGTCTTTGCTTTGCAGAGCAAATTTTAATCCAATTTGATTGCAGTGTTTAATACAAATACAATTAATAAGCTGAATATGATTTACATTAGACAGTCAATTATAAATAAAGCCAGCATAATAATACTAGACAGGTTTTTAGTCAACAAAAAATAATTATATTTCAAGTTAATAACAACCGAGTTCTTAATTGGCTCTTTTTTGGTGCTTTTGTTTGACTGTCAAATATAAGTTTGATATGTTTATTTTAAAACACTACATATTTCAAAAGAACCAGTAGTTTATGAGTAAATAAAGACATGGACAGGCTTTTTTGAGTGAATTGTTAGAGGGTAAATATAATCATTATATTTCAACCTCTCAACAGCAGAGGGAAGTCTGGTACCTAGTGATGTAGTTCTCGAGACCAGTCTCAGGACCAATTTTTTGTGGTTTCGGTCTTGTCACGGACTCAACTCTTTTGGTCTCAGTCTTGTCTTGGTCTCAGATATAGCGGTCTCGGTGGGATTTGTACAAAAAAACACATCATCACTGAATAGTATCATTATTTATTACGAACCCTCTTCAAATACAACCAGTCAGATGCATCTGTTTTAAAAACACGTTACGCTGTATAGATTTTCTTTGACTATTTAACTAATCATGACACTTTACAGCAATGCCTTTTGTTCTACAGCTGATATGAGTAATCATGTCATGTCAGTTCTAACTCTAGTCTGTTTTTAGTCTTGGCCTTGGTCTCACCTTAGTGTGTTATGGTCTTGGTCTCAGTCTCGATACCTTTTGGTCTCGGGAGTGTCTTGGTCTCGGTCTAGCCGGTCTTGACTACAACACTACTGGTACCAGAAGATACTTAAGACCAAAACCCCCAACAAATCAACACTATGTATCCACAGAATGTATCAGTTATGGAATAAAGTATAAAGTTCATTGTTTACATGCATCTATATTATGGTGTCATCAAGTTTTCTTCTTCAAACAAACATTCAGACATTTATTTTGGTGGTCAAAATAACTCTATGTCTTATTTTCACATGCTGCGTCAGCTGATAGTTTACATTATTAGCTCTGTTAGCTTAGCTTTGTTTTTAGACGGAAAACAGTGACAGTAAAACCACAAATCGCCTCTGTTTTCTGCACATTTTGCGTTGTCAACAGCTGCACTAAAGAGCTGTTTGGAATCAAACAAACAAGGTCAGAACTATCATAGTTTAGTCCGAACCGTGGACAACAAACGGCAATTTAGCAACAATAATAACTTTATACTGTCATAAACCTTTTAATCAAACTCATCCACGTAAACGCCATTGTTTTCATTTAGTGCAGGGGTGTCAAACTCATTTTATGTCAGCAGCAACATTCAGCCCAATATGATCTCAAGTGGACTGGACCAGTAAAATAATGATCTAATGATATATAAATAATGTGAATTCCAGACTTTTCTCTAGTTTTAGAGTGGAAAAAAAGTTTATTTACCTTATGAAAATGTTTACTCTGACAAATTATCCTTTAAAATTGTGAATAACATGAACAACCATGAGGAAACCGACATTTATTAAGCGAAATATGTGCAATTTTCCTCTCATTTACTCATGTGCTTCACAACTTATTGGTCACAGTGGATCTACAAACACACAAAATATTTAGTAACAGGCAGAATATTGTTAAAATTGCCCTTACTTTTCTTAAAGGATTTCAGGTTGGTCATATTTGTTCAGGTTAATCACATGTTTTTTTAAAGGATAGTTTGTAAATGGAAACATTTTCATATAATATTACTTCTTTAACACTAAAAAAAACACAAAATTTGAAGTTGTCATTATTTAGAGGTTGTTATGATAGTGTTTTATGGATCATCTTGGTTTGTATGTGGAACCTGATCTAAAATGATTGTATTTTCAGTGTAATTGTTGCGTTTCACAAATTCATCCCACGGGCCAGATCGGACCCTTTGGCGGCCCAAGTTTGGCCCACGAGCCGTATGTTTGATGTCCATGATTTAGAGCATGTGTCCAGCACTTAGTCACTTTCTTTCACTCTAAAAAATGTTTTAAGCGATTTTCATCTCATTTGGTCATTTTCTAATGCTTTCGACAAAGGCCTTGCGGCAATTTTGGACAATAAAGCTTCTTATTTAATATATTTTTTTCAAAATTTTGTTAAAACCCAATTTTAATTCAGAAGTGGTTATTCATCAGACCATGACAGTTACACATTTATCTTTAATCTCTAAGGCTCAGTTCAGACTGCAGGCAAATGTGGGCCAAATCTGATTTTCTTTTCCAATCTGTTCAAGACAGTTTGAACAGCACAAATCCGACCCAGGACACTTTTATGTTTGTTCCTAAATCCGAAACATATCTGATATTGTGCAATACGACTTCAGTCTGAACAGCCAGGTCACATTTATCCGACCTTTACGTCATTGAAATGTGACAAACATTACAATTCTGCATCCGTCCATATTTACTCCACAGTGTGTGCCTGCGTGGTCTTGTATTACATCACGACGTCTTTTGTGCATGCACTTCATGGTCACATTCAGTTCATACTCAAAACTGATAGAAGTCGCATTTAACGTGTAATATGAAAGAGCACGTAAAAAAATATCATGTTTCATCAAAAAATCTGAATTGTGCATCAAGACCTTCTGTCTGAACGTAGCATATCATGACAGTGAAGTGATGTCAGACCAGTTTGCTCCTGGAGGGACTCAACAGCTTTTGTGATTTCAGTCTGAACGGCCAGGTCGCATTTATCTGATCTTTATGTCATTGAAAGTCGGTAAATTTCACGATTCTGCGTCCCAGGAGGAGGAGCGATGGGAAAAAAAAACGTATTTACTTCCATAAACACAGTGCGTGCCTGCGTGGTCACGTATCACATCAGGACCTCTTTTGCGCATCAGGGTCGCATTCAGTTCATACTCAAAACTGACAGAAGTCGCATTTAATGTGTAATATGAACGAGCACACAAAAAAAATCGTATTCCTCCAAAAAAAAAAAATCTGACCATCTGAACATACTATAAATGAAAAAGGAACATACAAGGTTTTCAAGGCCACTCTAACCTCTGGACGTCACCGACCTCCGTGAAAACAGACGAAATACATTTAATCTGCAAGACCTGAGACATAACTTTGCTCTGATACAGAACCAAAAAAAAATAAAAAATCATCCAACTTTAATTTTAATGTTACCACATTAAAATACCATGAAGCCCAATCATGGTTGCACTTCATCCATTAAAGTATGAATTAGAGATTAATTAGATATTAATATTTATTACTTCAGTTATTCAATTAAGGTTTGCTATAATTATTTCATGTTAACGTCTTATGTGTGATTAATAGCGATTTGCAAATTGAGGATAAACATGTGGATAATGCTGAAAACCCAGTGTATGTGCATATCTGCCTAATCTGGCACGGGCGATGACTTCAGAACATTAATAATTACATTTTTGTTGTCAGCCATATTTACTCTGTCCTGTATAATGTGATGGGTGAAGCATTAACACTGTCTTAGCAAAATGAATAATTCATGATTTTGCAGCACATATCCATTAAATCCTTGTTGCCATTACGTGACACTAATAAATGTACATCGTGATCGGGTGTCACGGCAAAAATCGCAAAGCAGATAAAGACGGTGGGATAAAAGAGACAAACCTCTGAGTGATATAAGTGCCGATGTGGACGTAAAGTGCTTGTTTAATAACATTATAAGTCTGAATTGCTTTTAGGAAATAATTATTAGATAGTCCAAAGCAGCAGTTGGATTATTGCCAGCCACAGGTTAAACCTAAAGTGACTTATCAGATTATTTCCTGAAATGTTTTGCATCTAACAGTGCAACTTGAATATTTAATACCCTTGATTACATGGCATAACATAATGAAACATTGATTCGGCACTTGCTGATTTACTCACTCACTGGGAGTGATTGCCTCTAGAGATCATTTGTACATAAGTGGCAGCAAATATATTCCATCCTCTGAGAGGGAGGTGTGTTGCATTATTGAGCATTGGGATTATCTTTGTTTACCGTATTGCTGCTCTTAATCTCCCTTTATCCGGAATCCCCACTCTGAGTATGACAAATTTATTTATAATTTGGTTAATTTGTGTTAAGACGTGTGTACAAGCCGGCTCGATTTGCTTCAACGCCCTTCACTTTCCTCTTAGCAGTGGAAACAACTAGGAACACTCCTCAGTCTTCTGTTGTTTTCCCATGCATACCAATAGGAGTGAATCGATGGCATCTTTTAATTGAAAATAGATGGAGCCGTTTATATGCGGCTTGATCTGCTGCACCTTCAGCCCCGCTCCTCTCCCATGCAGCGATTGCAGATATATGCTCGACTTAAAAATTTGCGCCTGTGTTTGTTCAAGCCACAAATCTGCCGGGCCTATTTCTGGGAGGTAAGGAGCGTTGGCGCTATGAGGAGCTTGAGCTTTAATGTCATTAGTCAAAGGCGGAATGTTTAATCATCCCTCAGCTCGGTTATTGATTTGCCATTAGTGGACAACTATTTAAAGAAAACCTTGAATAGAATCCTGAGATCCAGCCGATGGCGTCTCTTAATCACCAAAGGATGACCTTGGACTTGTTTAGCCGTATCACAACACCACATCATGTATTATAGATACCTCTCCTTTGCACTACCCCAGGACTATACATCATTGCGAAATGCCCAGAAGGCTCCCTTGATTGTGCTCCTGAGAGCGCATAAGGGATTCATGAGGGAACATAAAAAGGTAAGGGGAGGAAGATGCTACACAACAGCACAATGAAAATGTCTCCCAGGCGCGCCACTATTCTCCGCCAACTTGTTTTTTCATCACTGGAAGTAAACATAAGACCCTTGGTAAATAGAGCACTGGGAAATATTTCTGATGTCGGAAATCATTCCCCTATTCATACCCATTAATTATTCAACAGCTCTATCAGACACTCTGCCACCAAAACTGTCAGCTCCCAACACCTGATTCCTCTGACCTCAGAAATACAGCAGCCGCATTAGCGCCAGACTCACATGATCGCCCCCTCAGTGGAAACTAGCGCCTGCCGGTGGATACTTAACCCGATAATGAGGAGATGGAGACACAACTGGAGTTTGATGCGCATGATATTTGATGATCTTTGCACTGCTTTTCCCCCAAAACACAAAGGCCGCTGACACGGTTAATGACAGAGAAAAGCACGAGCTGCAGTCTCAAAATCAAAATGAATACTTTAACCCATAAGAACCCAAACAGCCACTGGCGACCAAAACCATCTACTGATATAAACTGTTTAATACCTTTTCATGGTCGTCAGATATGACCCATTTGGATGTTCAAAGGCTCTGTAGTTGCCGTGGAAACACTGTTATCTTCTACAACACTGATTCACCAGAAAAACCCGTGGAGTTGAATCAGTGACAATGACAGTGGATGGAGAAGCTTGTTTTTATGTCCAGTTATTGATATACTTTGCAGAAAAAGTCGCTTTTTCTTCCGTTTTCTGTGTGTTTGATATAATCATATACTGAAAAAAATGCAAGACATACAGGATAATATAAGAATAAATGGTAATAAATTATTTATGAAAGGTTAAATATAGAGAAAAAATCATTCGGGAACTTCCACAAAAGTAGCACTGGGTCTTTACGGGTTAAATGGAGACTAAAAATACACGCCATCACACAGTCCCTATAAACTGAAATGATTCGATTTCAAATCATGTAGCTGAAGACAGAAAAACATGTGCAAAAATAGAGTTTGCATCCTCTGAAGCTCCTACCATACTCCAAATTGCGTCCATTACTACGCTTCGAGTCTCTATTGTGTTTTCATAGAGACCCAGGGACTTACCAGTTTGATTCCCTGGACTGGCAGAGAGTTGTTGGCTGATGTGCGAGCACGGCACTTAACTCCCCCCCCCCCATTTGCTC
>JAPQRP010000014.1:11749602-11762951 GCA_037367295.1 Apogon hyalosoma
GACAAACTACTACTGACAAAATAAAGATTCTATTCTATTCTATTCTATTCTATTCTATTCTATTCTATTCTATTCTACAAATGCACTTCTTAAACTCTGTGGATGAATTCACATGGCCAGAAAACTTATTAGCTGCTTTTGTGGCAGTTCCAAAATATTGCTTTTTCTCTACATTTTACTGTTCTTGACCCTTTAAACCCTAAGCCTAAAATGGCCCATCTGGACTTTTTATTTTTTCTTTCTTATTTTGACTATAAAAAGATGAGAAAATTTGCTGTGAGCGAGCATCCTTCTGCCCATTTTTCCAGAACGCTTAGATCTTTCAAAATCTAGGAATCATTTACAATTTACTGCGTGTTATAATTCTGCTAAAACAGCTTCTTCTCCAGCTTCTAGTACAGACATGAGTGAAATTACTGTAATGACCTAATGAAGCCTTTGAGGTGCAACGTCTCAGGTTTCAGAAACCGTTGGAATTTTCCCAGTTGCACAAACAGTGAACGAGTTACAGCCATCCAAACTGCACATGCGCAGGGCGTGTCAGCGATGACACGAGTTAAGCGATGTATCCCCATTTATTATGACAGTAACCTATGTATTTTGAATTTTTTTCAATGAACATCAGGTATTTTCCTCTATGTAATTTACTGATCACGTAGATGTTCATAAAAGCTTAGATCAAAACTGATGGTTATTCAAAAATAGAGAAAACGGAAGAAAATGGGACTTTTTCAGCAAAACCTATCTTTAACTGAACATAAAAACAAGTTTGTCCATCCACTGTCATTGATCCAACTCCATGGGTTTTACTACTGAATCAATGTTGTAGAAGATGATGGTGTTTCCACGGTAACTATGGAGCCTCTGAACGTGCAAATGGGTCATATCTGATGACCATGAACAAATGACAAACTGCAATTATTTACATGCATTGACAGCAATAACAATTCTAACTTTTAGATCAGTAAATAAGTTTAGTCGTTGGTGGCTGTTTGAGACTTTATACAGATACATACATGCACACAAATATTACTATTTATATCGGCATGCACGTATGCACGTCTATATGAACACATCCACAAACCAAAGATAATAAGGACAAATGAAAGAGAAAAGGGGGAGGACACAAAAAAAAAAAAAACTAATTGATTTTTGTCAGTAAATATGTGGAATGAATCATTACTGGAAGCTGAAAGAATGCAGTTGGCTGTAGATTTCACATTTTCCCTTCTGTTTGATAATCTGAGCTTTTTTCCTTGAGTTAAATATGCTCAACGGCTTATGTTGCAGCTGTCTGTCTACGCATGGCTGTATTGTAGAATTGTAACTACCCCCCACCCCCACCCCCAAAATATAATAGATAGATCATATAAGTAATGACTTAATTTCAAATCCTAGTTTTTTCCTGAGCTATAATGTCACCAGATGATTGCCAGTGCAGTCATATTTGATGTACGACTAATACCACATTTAATCACAAATCTGCACTTATTGTGTCAAAGTACCTCTACTCTCCATTCACAGACCGCATGATATAGAGCTCGCCCATGTGGCGAGACAGCTCACTATAAATCCCCTCGCCTAGCAGATGTTTCGTTTCTCTCCCACCGTGATACATGGCACGTCAACAATTCGAACAAAGACGCCTTTCCTGATGAGCACTTCGCCCAAACCTTGTGCATGCGACGTGACATGTGCCATATTCTCTGTTACGATGACGCATTTTGGCTCGGTGCAACATGTTTCAATTGCATCTATGTATATAACATCAATGCGTGTCATAGCGTCAACACCCACCCATACGAAAACAAAAGGACTCCGTTTTGATTTTTTTTTCTTTAGGGCTTGTCTCTGCCTCGTATAATGAGTACACAAAAAGCTGTTGAGTCACTCCAGAAGCAAACTGTTCTGACATCCTTTCATGATATGCTACGTTCAGACTGCAGGTCTTAATGCACAATTTGGATTTTTGGGTGAAATCCAATATTTTTGTGTGTTTGCTCATATTACACATCAAATGCGACTTCTATCAGTTTAGAGTATGAACTCAATGCGACCCCGATGCGTAAAAGAGGACGTTACGTAATACATGACTACGCAAGCATGCATGGAAGTAAATATGGAGGTATCTCGTCTTGGCGTGTTGTTGTTTTTCCCACCGCTCCTCCTCCTGGGACGCAGAATTGCGACATTTGTCGCATTTCAATGATGTAAAGGCTGCATAAATGCGACCTAGCCATTCAGACTTAAGTCGCATTGCAAAATATCAGAAACAAATCGCAAAGTGGCCTGGGTTGTATGTGAAATCGGATTTATGCCGTTTAAACTGTCTTTAAAGCAGACTTTCATCACAGTTTATGTTTTTCAAATTTGTAAAACCCCAGTGATAGACTAATTATCACTAATCCATTAGTTTTTCCGTGCTTACACACCTGAATCACTTCCCTCACAATGAACAACTTTGAAGATGATTCTGTCATAAATACAGTTTTTGTTTAGAAGAAGAATCTTTATTTTGTCAGTAGGTTCACGCACGTAAACATGCACCTCACTGAAATTTGTCCTCTGTCTTTAACCCATTACTTGATCATGCATGCATGCATGCATCATACTAGGAGCAGTGGGCTCGCCATGCCAGGCACCCGGGGAGCAAATGGGGGGGGGGGTTAAGTGCCCCGCCCAAGGGCACATCAGCTAACAACTCTCCGCCAGTCCAGGGAACCAAAGCGACGATCCATCAGCCGCAAGCTGACACTCCAGCCATCCAGGCCACGGCCGCCCCGTTTACATAAGAAACCAAAACATCACTCGGGCCTTTTTGGAAATTTTGTCGCAAACTGCATTGTGGGAATGGGAATTACACGCAGCAGCCATTTCGCCATCTCTTTGTGAGTGCTGCACTCAAATGTTGCCTTTACCTCCATCCACCGACTATCGTCCTCCTTTAAAACAACACTGGTGGACTGTATAATTTTACGTCGTAGCGATCTGACTTGTTTTCTTGCAGAATCCGTGAGAAACTGCTTTCGCTTCCCACACTGCACTTCACAACTAAATTTCCGTAAAAGCATGCTTGCTCTTTATCCACATACATTTTCCAATTTTTTTCCAGACTTTTTCAAAACTGCAATTTCTTCCCCAAGGCCTTGACTTTACGTACTTTTATACTTCCATGCCTACTTTTTTGGGTTGAGATTGTAGCTGTTGTGTGAAGTAGAAAAAGTTAATTTTAATAATTGTGTGAATGTATGGATGCATAATTCATAGTAAAGTATGTCGTACTGACAGAAATGTTTTCAAAACATGTGAAAATCACAAAAGTCGTTTCGCTAGAATCATTCCAGTACCAACCGGTTAGTTTTTTTATATGCTTTCCTCATGTATTTCTTCTTTTTTTCTAGTTAATCAGAAAAGAGCGAGTGACTGCCGGCCACCAGGCAGGAATACGTCGCATTCCAGAAGTGAGTACTGTCAGCAATCGATACCTGGCTCTGGCACGTTTTAGAGTCAGCCGTCTCGCAGATTGCAGCACAGCACGCCTTCCTGTCACCGCCACGCAGAGAAATAAGTATTGTGTTTGACATTTGTACTCCTTCTCTAAAGCTCCCATTCATGTTGCTGTTCATAACAGCACAGCAGCACGGCGTTAAGCTCTGTCGCCTCCCGGCAAGAAAAGGCCTCGGTTTGAATCCAGCTGGGCCTTTCTGTATAGATCTCTTGTGTTCCCTCCAGTTTTATAAAGAAGACAATAACACCACAAAACATCTGACACTGTCAATCATCCATAGTGACCCCTCTGCATGTATGGAAGTCCTGCAATAAGCTGGAACCCTCTCTGGGATGTTGCCCTGCTCCGTGGGTGTCCCCGAGCCCACCTGTGACCCAGAATGGTTGCGACTGCACGGCTGGATGGATGTTAGCCTTTTCCACGAAAATGTCGTCTTGTGCACAAATCCAGCCCACACGCTGCAGTGTGAAATGACAGATCGATTGCCTGGTTATGCCTTTGTTTGCCTTTGCTTCCGAAAACACGTTTTATTATAATAATGTGCTTTGATCAACTATACCAGCTGCAGCTTGTAAAGCCAGGCTGAGGCAGCTGGGGAAAGCAAAATAGTGGATTTGCCATAACCCATCCCATCCTCCACGCCTCCTCACTCTGTCTTTCTCTCTCTTTCTGTCTCTCTAGTGGAAATAAACTGTTCTTTTTATATCAGGAAACAGCCACACAGCTGGTCCACTGTCACACTGACAGATTTTCCAAACCATACAATTCATTATCATTGTGATCAATTATCTTCTTTTTCGCAGATGACCAGTTCTATTTGGTATACCCTCGGCAGATTTCTAAGCATTGATGGGAGGGGAAGTCATTTATGAGTGTAGGACATCTGATTTAATCTGTTTAGAAGGCTGTTTGTTTACACCCTTTCTATCTGAGCTATCTGATTAGAACCCTCATCTTTTCTCATTCTTGCTTTCAACATCGGTCCTTCAGCCAAAGTTAGGTTAATTAAATGCTATATGCTTGGAAATAGATCACCAAATCACAACTGCTAATGCTATAATATTATAATGACAGTGACACATTAGGTGATCAAAGATAATCTAAACTTTGCAGGATATTAACACTGAGACTTTCATTGCATATTGGTATATTGGGATCTTGTTCAGCCAGTTAAAGTCCCAGTCCCATTGAGTTCCAGGTCAAGTATCAGAGGCTGCAACTAT
Organism: Apogon hyalosoma; assembly: GCA_037367295.1. Lineage (NCBI taxonomy): Eukaryota > Metazoa > Chordata > Actinopteri > Kurtiformes > Apogonidae > Apogon > Apogon hyalosoma. The sequence continues at coordinate 11,754,334 of JAPQRP010000014.1, forward strand.
ATACCTAAAAGGAACTTGAAACATATGTAAAATTACAATTACTAAAAAGCTGGGATGCTGTGTAAATACATTATTAACAACCAGTGTTGGGAGTGTTACAAAAGTAATGCATTACAGTAATATATTACTTTTTGCTGTAACACAGTAGTATAAGGCATTATTAATACATTTTCAGTGATTTAGCTGTAATTTCGGGGCAGCCATGGCTCAGGAAGTAGAGTGGGTTGTCCAATATTCAAGAGGTTGGCGGTTTAAATCCCAGTCTGTCTGTTGTGTCCTTGGGCAAGACACTGTGTGTGAATTGGCAGCCACGCCTCTGTCAACCTGCCTCAGGGCAGCTGTCGATACATATGTAGTTTACCACCACCAGAGGGGGAGTGTGAAAGCGAATGAATAATGGGTCAATAATGCAAAGCGCTTTAAATGCCTAAAAAAAACGCTATAGAAATCTAATCTATAGAAAAATAATTAGTAATTTTTACTGGGTCATTTTCAACAGCGCTTGCATTACATCACACTTTTCGAGAAAAAAAAAAAAAAGTAAGACTGTGAGACCTTAAGGAATCAAAAATGCATCATGAAAGTTCTATTTCCTGTTGTTGTTCAGCCAATGCGTGAAGATGGCAGAAGACAGTCCATTGACCACATGGACGTATGCTCATTACTAACCCTAACCCTGCTTTAAGAAGCTAGTTAGTACGATCCATGTGATCAGCAATGACAGGGTAAGCTAACGTTTCTATGACTAGTTAGGATTCTTTATTGATCCTTGATGCTGTGGTATCTGTTTGAACATGTAAAATGTTGAGAAAAAAAATGCAAGTGTTCCTGCTGAGCTATGTCCACATGTACTTCGAGGCGCAAAATTATGCCTTGTACTGGGTGGGTGGGGTTAATATTTGGGGGGGGGGTCTGTATGTAACTCAAAAGTAATATAGGAGTTATGTAACACATTACAATTCAGAGACAGTAACATCGTATGGTAAATAATCTATATTATAAAGGTAAGTGGACTCTGTGTGTATGTCTTGGACATCACACAAAATCCGGAAAGGGCTGACTGCTGCGGTTTAGCATACATATGTACTTTTGGTTATGGACCAGACTAGTGAAAACAGCAAGTTGATAAGATGAACATTTTGGGAGATATTAGTATTTTTGGAATACAATAGCCTTACAATCATGTTGCTATACCCAGAGTCATAGAATTGAAGTGGGTTACCTAGCAACAGATAAACAATAGGGCCACATTGCCATGGCGTCAAATTGCAGAAACAGACATACCAGCTGAGGGTTATCGCACACAATCTGGAAAGAGCTGACTGCTGCAGTTTGGCATATTTTTTATGTCAGTACTTATAAAACACAGACTAACATCTTTTCCCAAAAGTCAGCTCTCCCCAGCATAAAAACTATCACATGTAGAACCTATGGTTCCCCACGGGTCAAGTAATCTATATTGTGTAACGGTTTGGAAGTAACTTGCACAACACTGTTAACAACAGAACATACTGTGGAAACCATATCAAACTGAGAAAATGTAAGATTTTGCCAAGATAATTTAATGGTAGCAACATGTCTCAAAAAAGTTGGAACAGTCTGTAAACATCTGGACCTGAGGAGACCAGTTGCAGGAGTTTTGGAAGAGGAATTCTGTCCCATTTCTCATTTGATAAAGGATTCTAGTGGCTCAACAGTCCTGGGACTTCTTTGAAATATTTTGCATTTCATGATGGGTCCAATGTTTTCAGTTGGTGGAAGGTGTGGATCGCTGCAGGCCAGTTCAGGACCTGGACTCTCCTACAATGAAGCCACGCTGTTGTAATAGATATAGAATGTGGTTTAGCATCATCTTGCTGAAATGTGAAAGGTCTTTCCTAAAAAAGACATCTGGATGGGAAACACTGAAACTTGTACATAGACTGCTACCGCGTAACATGAGAGGTCACGTGATTTCTGTTTATGCTGCCATATTGGAAGACAAACCACAAGCGAGAAAGAGGAGTGCCAGGCATGTTAGAGAGAGAATTGTAGTCATGGTAAACTTTTGTGCAGTCACAGGCTGCTCGAACAGAGTGGGCATGGTGAAAAGAAGTCTTTCTACAGGATCCCCTCTGCTTTAACCAACCAGGGAGGAAAAAATATAAGGAACTCAGTGCCCAGAGACAGAGGGAATGGATTGCAGCCCTGAGAAGAGCTGACCTGAATACCGAGAACCCAGGCCAGTACCGAGTATGGTCGTAGACCTACGGTCACCTGTATTACGTATAACCATTAAAAGTGGGCCTTAGGGCTCAGTGCACAGCTCGGGCTCTGTGTCTGAACCGTACCGTGAACCGTAACTCAAGAACCGCATTGCATTCCTATTGTTCACCACTTTTAATGGTTATACGTAGTATACAGCCGTATACAGTCTACTTTGTGTAGGGTTAGTGACATAAAGAAAGGACAAAAAAGATGTGTGTTTACGCATCCAAAATAATGATTGTTTTAGTACGTAATGTATCTGAAAAATTGTAATGTTATTAATTTTAGGTGTTCCTGCTCCCACACTGGGAATAATCCAAATCTTACCAAGTGTCGTTTTCTCATTTCTAGTCCAAATATCTCATCTCACTTAAAATAAGACAGAATCACCTGAAGAGTAACTTTTCAGTGAGATATAAGAACGTATTTTTAGACAATAGGTTCTTTAAAACCTTCTTTCAAGGAATGTAATCAAAATAAATTTCACTTGTTCCATTGGCAGATTTTTTTTTTTTTTTTTTTTTTTGTTTTTTTTTGCTTGAATTCAGCAATTAAAAAAAAAAATCTTGATTAAAGCTAAAACATCTGCCAGTGGAACAAGTAAAAGTTATCTTGGTAAGATTTCTCGAAATAAGATTTCAAGATCTATTGTCGAAAAATACGTTCTTATATATTTTTTGTGTGATGAGATATTTTGACTAGACGTGAAAAATACACTCAGTAAGATTTTGATTTTTGCAGTGCACTCAGCACCAGTGTCTTTGTAAGGGTCAAACCCATCGGTCCTAGCCAGTTTCTCAGCATTCCATTGCCATTCAGCAGAGTACAGAGTTTGAAAATAGTCTACCATATATTAAGGATAACAAACTGTCACTAAAAACCCCTTTAAAATATCTATATCACTGAAAAAGCAGCTGTTAACCAAACACTTTGTCTCTTGCCTCCACTTTTCTCTTTCAATATGTATAATATTTACTTCCGGTAGTGATGATGTAACTTGTAGCGGTCTATACCTTTCAGCCTTGATGTTGCCTTTCCAGATGTGCAAGCTGCCCATTCAATAGCAACTGAAGTTTTAACCCATAAGGGCCCAGTGTTACTTTTGTTGCCGTTCCAAAATCAATTTTCCTTTCTATTTATATTGATTTTCAGTACAGAACATTGCAGCATAAAAGCAATGTGTCCCAGAGACTGGAGGCGACCTAATCACCATACTAGCCTTGGATCCGCGTGGTACAGGCTCACCTTATCGACCAAACCCATATATCAGGGACAGCGAAGGTTGCTCTTCTTTTCTTTGCCTCAAACAGGCTAACATAGAAAAGTATTGCCTGTCCTGCCACCACTATAGACAAATGAACAGAACAGTTGCTCTGTTGATGATGTAAGGGTTTGTCACTTCTGCGTTTGTTGGATAGCTACAGAATTCCTTCCACACCGCCACCTACTGTTTAACACCCGCTCGTTCTCAGCCACGGGCCGCGGCACATGCTTATGAATGCGGCAAAAGTGTGGATCGTATCCAGGTACAGCACGGATCCGGATACACAGTCTGAAAACACCGTGATTTATGCAAAAGTTGAGGGTTATTATATAAAAAAAAAAAAGAGAAAAGAAGCGAGTTTTTTAGTCAAATGCATCATTAACTTAGGATAAAACAAGTGTGTCGATTCACTGTGTAAGGCAGAGACGGCTCTAACAGCGAGGTTTAATGACGTTGACTCAGGGGCAGGAGTTATGTGGTCCACATTTCTTTTTTTTTTTTTTATTTTCTTCTTTTAGATCCCCCTTACAAAGTGCCACATGCAAAAGAACATGAAATGGAGGGCACCCATCCAGGTGCCTTATATAGCTCTAGCCTAACTGGAAGAAACCGTAAAAACTCCATAGGGGTGCACGAATAACATAAACAGCTCGAAAACTATGCTAAAATCCTCCAATTCATAACCCACCACTAAAACCATATAAAATTAAATATAACACATACCCAAACCCTAAAACCAATTTAACTAATTTACCAAAATACCCATAACCCAGTAAACCCCACCAATGTTTTCCCCCACACATTCTTGCTCCTTGGTCCGGCCCAGAACCTTCTTAAGGGTGTCTGGTCCTCCGGGGAATCTGTTGACCAGACAAAACTTCCTGGACACAAGGACAGAACAGTAAGTAAAGCACCAAAAACACCTAAAATACACACACACACACACATATACATTCTCAACACTCAAAAGAAATCAGTTAAAAAATATAAATATCACAAATTATTGCACGTTGCTCAGTCCTTGTTTTGTGCTTGTTTACCACAGACCGGCCGCCAACGCCGATGGACCTCTCAGCCCGGATCTGCAGCAGACAAACGTCATAATCAATAAATAAATTTAAAACAATCGTGCGCAGTCATTTATGTGCAAATCAGCGGTTTAACGGTTAAGTGCCGTGTGCTTGAAAGTGTTCTGTATATTTCAAAGTGCTTTAGTGCCTGTGTTACCCCGGTAACGAACAGGCCGTTCGTTACGCACTGTCATTGGGTTTTACTGGTGAATCAATGTTTTAGAAGATGACAGTGTTTCCACGGTAACTACGGCTCCCCTGAATGTCCAGATAGGTCATATCTGATGACCATGAAAAGATGACAAACTGCATTTTACACCATTTTTTTTTTAACATGTATTGATATAATTAATTGATCGACAGGTATTGAACATTTTAGATCAGGAGATGATTTTGGTCGACAGTGGATGTTTTTGTCGTTTTTAAACATATTACTATTTAATTACTGGCCGACCCTTCCCAGGAAGTTTTAAATCTCTGAAAAAAAAATAATACATCTGTTAACAAAGTAGGAGCTGTTTCTTGCCGAAATAAATCTGGTTCACCTGTGAACTCCTCCTCAGGAATGCATTCACAAAAGTAAAGAGCACTCTGAGAGCACCAAGGCCCCACGGTCCTTAATGTAATCAAAATCGCTGTCTTGCAAAATTTCAATCATCCCTCCCTTTTGATGGATCTCTTCTAAAGTTGAAGGGGTTTGGCCTTGACCCTTACATTGAATTTCATGAAAATTGCTGCAGCTTTTTGAATTATCTTGCTCGCAGACAGGACCTAAATAATGTTCAAGGATTTAGAAAAGTTTGAGTTTGAATGCACCGGGCCAAAGTTTATGTAAACTCCTGACCTCAGCTGTATACTAGTGCTGGACGATACCACATTTTTATGATTCAATACGATACCGATGACTTTTTTTGGCAAATATATTCAATACCTGATACATTCAGTGATTTTTTTTTTTTTTGAAATGTTACACTTAAAAGACATCTCACATGAAAAATACTGTCCATTTAACAGCTTTAATGTGCATGACCTTTGGTGGCCATTTTGTTTAACCCATAAAGACCAAAACACCCTCTGGCGACATAAATCATTCACCGATATATAAAGTCAAATAACTGTTGATCCACTAATCCTGTCAATACATGTAAATATCTGGTGTAAAATACAGTTTGTCATATTGTCATGGTCATCAGATATGACCCATTTGGACGTTCAGAAGCTCCGTGGTTACCGTGGAAACACTGACATCTTCAACAACATTGATTCACCAGTAAAACTCATGGAGTTGGATCAATGACGGTGGATGGAGACACTTGTTTCATGTCCAGTTAATGATAGATTTTACTGAAAAAGTCACTTTTTCCTCCATTGTCTCTGGTTTTGATATAATAGCCCTCAACTTTAACTTGAGCTTTTACGTACATCAATCACGGTCAGTAAATTAAATGTTGAAAAATACCTGATGATCACAGATATAATTAGAACAAGAACAAGAAAAGCACAAAATAGAGGAAAAAAATAATTTGGGAACTGCCACAAAAGTAGCACTGGGTCTTTATTAATTATTAATTATTAATTAATGACCAATTTATAATTTTTTTCTTATCAAAGAAAGTGGGCACTTTTCAGTTTATAATTTGCGCACAAAATGTACTTTATATATATATATATATATTACAGTTAAATATATGTTGTTTGTTTACAAAGTATTGAAAATATAATCAGACACCTTTGGCACAGGAACAAATTTTACTTCATTTTTTTAAAACAAAAATGCTGAAACAAGAGTTGGAGGTATTGGCTATAAAAAGTATATTTCAGGGGGCACTCCACTGTAAAAAGTTTGAGAATCACTGCTCTAGACAAACAATAATGTTTGAGTGCATGTAAAATAGTTGAAAGTTTATTTTTTGTAATGTCATAACATTTATCATGAACATATAATAATAAATGTAATTTAAAAAATAAAGTGTTTTTTTTTTCTTTACTGTAACGCACTGTATTTATTACATATTGTAATGATAATTAATGACCAGATATTGAAAGTGAAGTTCTTCATGGAAAAAAATATGCAAAAGAACTGACAAAAAAGACATTTTCTGACACTTTTGCAAAAAAAAAAAAACAAAAACAAAACATAAAGAAAACTAGGCGGCCTGTTATAATGGAAGTCAGGGGGTACTCCACTGTGTACCACCAGTGTAATCGATCCTCAAATGAGTACAGTGTGAGTATCGATATATCGATAGCACAGAATCGATGCACCCACCACTAGCATTTTAATAGAATCTTAAATATTGACAAAATAATTTGATGCCCATGGCTCTTAAAATTGGCTTTTACTTTAAGTGCTGTCATCTGTTAGGTCATTGGGTGAATTTTAGTTCGGTACAGCTCATGTTGTCCAGCTTTGGGACCAAGTTTTTCACTGATATGAATTCTATTTTTGCACATACTGTACCCTCCGAGACCATAAGCACTTTGGGAAATCAGTATCTGCTCTCCCCCACTGTTCATTCATTATTGCAGCGCTAGCAAAACACTGAATGTTGTGTAAGGGAAAATAGAGAAGTAGGAGAGCGATCCTGTTGATTTATATTTGTTCCAATCTAACAACAGCGAATTGGGATTTTCATTAATATTTACTGAGATGAGTCCGGACATTTCCATGTTGCAGAAAAGCTGCGAGAATATTTCAAGGGATTCGCGCCAACTGACGTCAGTGGAGATGCTAATGCTGCAGGACACGATATTGCGTGAGAGTGAGTGTGTGCCTGTGAGAAAGATATTTTAAAAAAATTAATTAATCAAAAAAAAAAAAAAAAAAAAAAAAGGAAGAAAACTATCCGGCGCATGTGCGAATGTGTGTTTGGCCTCGGAGCAAGAAAAGTCCCCTGGCAGCGAGTTGTTCGGGGTGAGACTTCTCAAGCAAAAATGTCAACATCACTGAAAATGAAGTTGAGGTAAGTGCGTTAATGGACTCGTTTGGGAACTGCCACTGTGTCAAAAGCAACTTGTTAGAATGAGATCAAGAGAGAGAGGGCTGATTAATTATTTGCATATATTAGATTGGCGTAGCTGCTAAGGCAAGAGCAGTGTCTCTTGACATCGAGTTAGCCCAAAGAGGTTTCAGCCGGTCTCTTCGCTCATAAAATGAGGATCATCACCCATCGGAGATGTCGTGTATTCATTTGCAAAAAGCATCTTGGAAACAGCAGTAAAACCGGTGATTATTCTTCACAGCTTATTTCATCTAATTTCTTTTGAGGGCATTTTGACACATTCTGACTCACCTCACACTCATCTGCAGGGTGCCTTGAGGTGAAGGCACACTGGTAATCTTACATTCTGTAAGAAAACTTTCAGCAAATTTTCCGTGCTCCAATTATACCTTGTGAAGGAAATATTTTGTGATGGTTAGATACATCCCAGGCATGTGCCGAATGTGAATTTCTATGTCCTTTTGTTCTGTCTTTTTTTAATGTGAGGCTCCTGTGAGAACAACATTGTGTGTCCTTTGTCAGAGAAGGGGTTGAGCATTAGACCTTTTTTTTTTTTTTTCCTCCCCCTATTTTTTTCACAATGGGCTCAATTTATTATGTCTTCCTCCTGTAAAGAATGTAAAGTCAATGAAGACATTCTTCCTTAACCCTTTATTGAGAAAGTGACTATTTTTGGTCATTTCCACATGCATTTCAAGACAGTGGCAGCAACAGTTACAGTGTCAGGTCACATGTGGTCTACACCAACTCATTTTAGTTCAGGGGCCACATACAGCCCAATATGATCTGAACTGGGCCGGACCAATAAAATACAGTAATTCTATCCCCGAACGCAGTTTTGGGGATATTATGTTTTTAGTCCGACCGCCGCCGCCGGCTGCACCGGCTCCACCGGCTCCACCGGCTCCACCGCCGCCGGATATCCTTCGTGTTAACGCGATAACTTGAAAAATATTGAGTTTAGAAATTCCAAATTTTCCACATCAATCAATATCATGGAGAGGAAGAACTGATTCGATTTTGGACGATTTACCA
>JAPQRP010000014.1:11775771-11792643 GCA_037367295.1 Apogon hyalosoma
AAAAACCGGCATCACGGGTAAGGGTGAGGATTACCCCCACCTGAACCAAAAGAGGAACCCGGGAGGACCGGGGGTGGGGGGGGGTTTTTGTAAAGAAATGCTTTAATGTCAAATGTTTGAGTATAGTTTTAATGTATTACAGTTTTAATTTTATATACCTAATATTTGGAACCAATATTCAGTTTTAAAGTCTTTGAACAGGTTCGTTAAACATCTTGTGTTATTTATACAATTTTCAAATCGAATATTATATTTTTTGCCTGTTTTTTGGTCTTTTCCGTTGATATAGTCAAAGTGAAAAAATAATAGTCAGATGATATAGATGAAGTTGTGCTGAAAAAAAGACACCAAACTTGGGTATAGTAAGCATTTCTTTATATAGTATATAAAGGCAAAATCAAAAGTACTCAAAAACGGACAAAATAGGCTCAGACCCCGAAGGGTTAACACCCAGATTTCAAAGGTTTGATTTAGCGGACAGGCTCAGATCGCCCAAGTACCGGCTTATCCCCGGAATTTGCATTTGAGACTAAATACAGTAGAAGTCTGGAAGTCAAACAATTCCGGGTCGTTATCTATTTCACAAAGACGACTGGTAGTCTTTATTTGCAGGTGAGAAAACTCACTAGATAGTATTCACGAGAGGCTGTGGGAAAGTACTCACAACATTAAAAAAAATAATAATATTTTTTTTTTTTTTAAATTGTAGAAATATAATGATGTGTGACTTAATTGCAGACGGACATGTCCTCCGGGCGTTGGTGACTGACTGGACATCTGTCAGTGCTGCCACTTTACTATTTCAGCAATAAACATAACAAAATAAAAAAAAAAAAGATATTCTTGTGTGTCTAGTGTTGCTTTTGTGACAGGAAAATCTGGAGTTATTTGTCTCTCTTGTGTTGCTGCATGAGCCTTTTTAAAATACGGAAAGTGACTACCCTGCTGTTGTGTTGCTTATATAATGTAATGAATAATAAAGACATTTTAGCGTATTTAATGGTGAAGTGGGTATGCTCACATTTAACTCTGGTTAATGGCATATCTCCTCGAGGTGTACTATGGTGAACAATGACCTGAAAGTGCTGTTATCATGCCACAGCGGAAGTGATCTTTGACCTTTCTGATGGAAAAGGTCACTACTTCATTTGGTCCTATTAAACATTTGTGCGGATTTTCTATCTCGGCCTGCGTTCACTGTCATGTCATACAAATGTCAAGTGTGAGGTGCTAAGACAGATCTACATTTGCCCTCTCATGATCAGACTCCATCAGGTGGTGGAAGAATAGAGCCGCTTTTCACATCCTTTCCGCAGCCGTCAGGCAAATAAATGTGCGCGCGTGCATGACCAGCCGCCACCGGAGACTACGCATTTGCTCCCACCTAACGCTTCAGCGGATATTTGATTTTGTTTTTCACATACCGCGCTGTGCTTTCAGAGTGTACGCAATTGATTAAAGACTTTTGACTTGGTTAATGCATTCCAAGTTGCTGCTAATGGGTTTTTTTTTTTTTTTTGTCATTTCACGAAGGACATTTTTCCAGGTGTAAATGAAAATCCACAACATGCAGCCGTTTGCATTTAAAACATTGCTTTCATCTATTATTTAGATTATTTATCGTAGCTCTTATGTACAAATGGCTTCCAGGTCAAATGTTTTAAAGTACAGCCACAGTTAACTGTGAAAGAAGTTAATTACACCAGTCATTATAATTAATATTGTTTTTGTTTTTTTTTTGGGAGGGGGGGCAGGTTAGCATTAGCCCGTAAAGACGATATGCTACTTTTGTGGCAGTTCCCAAATAAAGTTTTACTCTGTTTCCTAAGTGATTTATTATTATATTATCCTCTATATTTTGCATTTTTTTCAATGTAAATCATGTATTTTCCTATATTTTATTCACCGATCTTGTAGATGTTTCGAAAAGCTCATTTGGAAGTGGAGGGATATTACATTACAAACAGTGAAAACTGAAGAAAAAGTGGCTTTTTTGATATCATCTATCATTAACTGACCGTGTCCGTCCACCGTCACTGATCCAACTCCATTGGTTTTACTGGTGAATCAATGTTGTAGAAGACGACGGTGTTTCCACGGTAACTACGAAGCCTCTGAACGTCCAAATGGGTCATATCTGATGACCGTGAAAAGATGACAAACTGTATTTTACGCCAATTATTTACATGGATTATAGAACTATTTTGTAATTGTCATAAAAGTAGCACTGGGTCTTTAAGGGTTAAATGAAAAACCTGGGGAGAGCAGGTAATGGTCCGGTCCGACTGAGAAGCTTCGAGGCGGATGTGTCGATCACTATGCTATCGCATCACCCACAACGGTTTCATCTAAAATCGAAAATAGGCTGCGAGCGACAAAAAGCACCCATCTTGTCTAATTTATAATGTATCTGGAAAAAGACTGTGTTGTCGTGACCCCTACAGGATTACGCCCCTGCTTCCTGCCATATATAATTTTAAAAAGTGGGGAAACAGGATTATTTCTTCAGCGGCAATAAAACGACTCATTACACAAATTCAGCAGACTAATACCGATGCCAAAGAGCCAGTGCTACTTTTGTGGCGGTTCCCAAATGATTTTTTTTTCTCTATTTAAACCTTTCTTAAGTGATTCATCACCATTTATTTTAAAATTATACTTTGTATTTTGCATCGTATCAATAGTTGCTTTTCCATTGGATATATATGCGCGAAACTTTACAAATATTTACTAAATATCGAGAAAACAGAAGTGCGCAATGTCGGTTTTTCCATTAAATCACAAATGAAAATTTGTTTATTTAGTATCGCGGGATGTAATGAGAAGTCATTCCATAAACATAGTGAAAAACATAAATATCACATTGATTTACAGATAAATTCATTATTATTATACATTATCCCTCAATCACGTACTAAATAAAAAAAAATTAGTTTCTTCATGTGTCCACACATACTACGCCATATTTGTTTTAAAACTCTTCTTCTTCACTTGTCATAACATCTCGTGAACATCCTTTTTTTTTTTTTTTTTGTTCACGTGACGCAAAAAGGTCTTTCCATTGCAGTTTTGATGCACTATAGCAATTTTTCTACACTCGAAAAACCACCTCTTGTAAGCACAAAAACTTTTCATCGAAAAACAAGAGTTTGGGCAAAATTGTTGTTTCTCCATTAGGCAAATTTCTTTATGCGCAAGTTATATTTGCGCAGTTTGAGGGTCAGTGGAAAAGCAACTAATGACATGCAAGCTATAGAAATATCGACCACCTCCATTTAAACAGAAAACAATTCCATTCTTTTTGTGTGAGGTTGGTGAGAGGCCTTTTTTTGCCGTTAGCTCTTCATCCGATACTATTATCATCTGGACAGGTGAGGCATTTAATAAAACTTGTGGCTCGAATTTGTTTATTACAAGATTAGCTCTAATTCAAATTAACTGTCTGCTACTCCAGCCTTTCACAGGAGGCTTTATTTATTTTATTTATTTATTTTTTTTCTGCAAATGCCTGTTGGTGATTTGGATGCAGCCCAAGATCCAAGAACAAAAATGTTAATTCAGTATCACCTAGAAACTGCTCTGGGCAGATGGACACCAGAAACCTTCACCTGTAATAGATGTCGCTCCATCTTTCACCTGCTAATTGCAATTCAATATGCAAGGGGATCTTTGCGGTTATATTGCAAATATAAACACACGTATTGTGAACTGAAGTTAAAAGCAGCACGGATTTCGTGTTTGCACCGTTGCATAGTAACCATAAAGTCGATTTGTGCCGGCGCTCATGCATACAGTATTAAAGCTGGAGACGAACAAGAGGTCTGTAGTCGGTAGATTGGTTATTCCTCCGCTTCCCTTTGGGTTGTTTACAGTACAGCTGCAATTTTAACTTCTATCTGCGGTTTGTTGTGTTGATGGTAGTTAGTGTCGGCGCCGCTTGTCTTATCCATGCCAGAAAGCAACGGCAAAACGGTCGTTGTTATGAAGGTTATTCGGCTTGTGTGAGAAACTCGAACGGGTTCAGTGCACTGCAAGTCACAAATCGCATAACAACAATCGGTGTTGTGCAACTTACTTCCAAACTGTAATACGTTACAGATTACTTATTACTGTTATTTAAATGTAATTCCTTACCTTACAATATTACTGTCTCGGAATTGTGATGTCACGTGACTCCTGTATTACTTTTGAGTTACATATAGACTCTAGTCATAAATGATGCCCCCCCCAATATAAGAGAGCCTTGGGATGCATAAATTTGCGCCCTGAAGTACATGTGGACAGATCGATAGCTCAGTAAGTAACGCTACAGTCTTTGATGATCGAATCCAAGCAGGAATGCTTGCATTTTTTTCAGCATTTTACATGTTCAAATAGGGGGTGCAGTGCCAAGGACGCCGGTAGATACATCTGCAGTTCTGACTAGTCATAGAAATGTTAGCTTACCCCATCATTGCTGATCACAGGGATCATGCTAACTAGCTTCTTAAAGCAGGGTTAGGGTTAGTAATGAGCATACGTCCATGTGGCCAGTGGATTGTCTTCTACCGTCTCCACCCATTGGCTTGAACACCAACAGGAAACAGAACTTTACTCATGCATTTTTGATTCCTTAAGGTCTCACAATCTTGCTGTTTTTTGTTTGTTTGTTTGTTTGTTTTTTCATTTGAGCAATGAAACAAAAAATGTGTTGTAACACAAGCGCCATTGAACCTGTACCAAGCAAAATATGAATGAAAATGGATTCGTAATGCCTTACAGTACTGCATTACAGCAAAAAGTAATCTGTTACTGCAATGCATTACTTTTGTAACGCGTTACTCCCAGCACTGACCACAATTCAGCGGGGTTACATAAGCGCTAAGGGAAGAAAAAAACGTGTCCGACTGTGTGAGTGTGCTGTCATCGTCGCTAAAAATCGACACGAAAAATACACAAACCCCATCTTAAACCGTTGTCACCAATCGCAGATTTTTTTTCACCAAGGAGATGATAATGAGCCGTCTTGGAATTGAGAGGTTATAATCAACAACTAAATGAAAACTGGGCACTTAATGATGAAAAAAAAAAAAAACACTTATAAAAATAACAAAACTACTTCTAGATTTGCAACAAGGATGCGCTGTCAACATATTCCGCACTTTGTTAAATTAATTAAGTTAAACACTTGTCTGCATGTTTTTCTTTTTTAGTTTCAGTGGTCATTTTGTTTTTCTTACACATACCACTCTGTTTCTAAGCGATACAACAAGAAGTAAACTCCATTTCTTATTGAGCACAGTGGAAAGTGGACACTTCGATGCACGCTTGCCTTGAAAAAACCTATAACCGTGCGTGTTCTGTATCGATCTTTCAGTTTGTCACCACTCATGATAAGGAATCTGTAACTGCAGCCGACTTAAAATCATGTACAGTATGTATTGCAGGTTTTTGAGTTTTTTTTTTTTTTTTTTTTTTTCTATTTAATTCCTCCACAGGGGGTGGGCTTCATGGGCACCTTAATGCAATCAACCGTGTGCTTCTGCTAGGCACAAGAACCTTTACCACAAGATAATCCCTCTCTTGTGTGATTTTCTAGCTGTCAGTGTAGTGATGGCAATTACAGGCCCGGGGGTGCCAGGCAGGTGGCCTTTGAGTTTTAAATCAGTCAGGCGCTCTATAGGGGCCATTTAACCTAGCTTACCTGACTTTTTGTTGGAACCACTTTGAAGAAAGAAAGAAAAAAAAAAAAACAGAGGACAGATATCCAGTGGGATACTGTATGTGTTTAACAGCTTTTAGACACACAACCCCCCCCACCTGCCCTGAGTATAAGCATATAATGTCATTTAATTGCGTTAATTTAAATGGGCTTCATAAAGACTAGAATTCGCTCAAGTGCCTGGAATTGATACACTTGATACACAAAGTAAGCTTGATTGTCACAATGCTAGGCTAATTAGATAACTGAGAATATAAATGATAATAGTATCGTTATAAATTAGCATCATATATAATTATACATTATAGCATAAGTGGGTTATTATTATGATCAAGTACTTTGCCACGTGTCTCTACTATTACTTTTCTTCTGTGGTGTTTTTTGTATATATTGCACAGTATTATGTTACATTATAAAATAACATTATTATTATTATTATTATTATTATTATTATTATTATTATTACTACTACTGCTACTACTACTACACTAATTGTTTCTGCCAGTACTTTCCAATGTGCAATTTGATTTTTTTCTCTACCTTTTTTTATTATATATATATACTTTTTAATAGTTATGTTATTGTATTGCTTTTTTGTTGTGGCATTTCTTGGGTGTATATCTGGTGTTGTACTGCATTTGGAACCTCAATTTCCTGAGGGTTCTGCCCAAAGGATCAATAGAGTTCTATCTAATGTAATCTAATGTAATCTAATCTAACACAATATAATATGATATAATATAATAGAATAGAATATACTGTAATTATCAGTATCATAAATCATTAATCACAGTAATTATATAATTAGCATTTTATCGGCTCATCAAGCCATTCATTTGTATGTGTGTAAAAAATACTGGAGGGTCTCAGAACGTGTGTGTGTGTGTGTGTGTGTGTGTGTGTGTGTGTATTTGCGTGGTTCTGAGTAATGTAGATGTTTTTAACTGGCCAGTTTGGTACGTACAGTTGAGGAATAATCCCATCTCTACATGAAATATCTCGACAAGTTGATAAGACCAATATTTTGGGCGATATTAGTAATTTTGGAATACAGTCACATTGCTATACCCATGGCGATTGACCGTAAGCGCAGTACCAGTACCTGCACGATAGGAAATGAAGTTAAAAACAGGAACGAGACATTTACTAACTTCAGTCCCTAGATATCGGTATTAATATGACCCATGACCTCAGCAGCGACGGCGTGTTGAGAGAGGCCTTGCTTATGCAGCTCATAAGCGTCTGACCACGTTCAAAAAGAGAAAGCTTTTTTTGTTTTTACCATCTGGAGGTCATGACAGTGTGAATACCTGACAGAAAATGACACTGAATCCACATTTTTGTGTAGATTTTGGCTTTTAAAGGCTGTGGTCTTCAATTTTTAATCGGCTAATGAACAACCTATTTCAGTTTGACTGTTGTTTTCAATAAATTGCTAACTCAGTTTTTTTTTTTTTTTTTTGCTCCCATTTGTTCTTTTTGCATTTTGAAATTCCAGTTTGAACCTTCTTTAGATCCAACAGTGCAAAATGCAAATTCTTGCAAATTTTATATATATTTATTTATTTATTTAATTTTTTTTCTCACGTAATTGTGAATACTCCGGTCTCCTAAGACACTGGATAAATGAATAATTAGTTAAATACATGCAAGTATAAAAGTCCTTGGATATGACGATGGAAGATGCAGGAAACCTCCCCTCGGTGAGATTTTAGTTCATCGGACTTCAAAACCGGTGATTTGCACATATGGATACAGTTTAATCCACACTTTGAGACGCGCTCCAGTTGGATACTAATTGCTTTTTACCTTCTCGTATCTGTGCATCTCATCTCCCCTTAAAATCCAAACAGTTACACGCTGTTGGGTTGCATCAAAGTAAATGTTTTCTCAGCGTTTTCCACAGTACAGTGTGTCAACCTTGTGTGGCCTTTAGAAAACTTCGACAGTGCAAACATAACTCGGCGTGTTCTGAAGTTTGTCGAAGTTGCACTGCATAATCAAAGAAAATCAGCATAAGCTACATCACAGGATTTATCTGTCTTTTTTTTTTTTTTTTGGGGGGGGGAGAATATCTTTGAAACAGTGCACTCTCACAGATCCAGGCTTGGGTTTATTCTTGCTTTTATTTTTGGAGGAACTCTTTTTTTAATAATTGGATGCCGTCCCACGATACGGCGAACCCCGGAGGTCACGTAAGACGAAATATGTACGCCTGCGAATACTTTCATCTTTTGCATTATCTGGTTCAATTTGATATTCAAACTGCGTTAAAACTTTCCGGGAATAAAGGGCGTCATATAAATTACCATACTTGACCTTCATAGAAATATGTACATAACATAATCACTGCAGGGCTAATTTATTTTTGGTCTCAGACTTGTCAAATCTCACATTCTGACCTGCTATTGATTATTTTTTTTCTTTTTTTGTTCATTATTATTTAAGCTGACAAAATAAAGGAGCAGAAGCAGTCGACGTAAGCAGCAGTGTACCTCTGCTACTGGCGATATTTCCTCACAAGAATGTCACAGGTTTGCTTCCTGTCCCCAGGCCCCCTTGTTGATTGTGCGAGTCCTGTAGATTTTCTCTGTCAGTGCAAAAAGTAAATTGCCCCTCCAGTGAATAAGTGTGTGGCTCAGACTGTCTATATGTGCGGCCGTTGTGTTCATCGCTCTTGTTTTCTCACCTAAAGAGACAATCTCCGCGGCTATGTCTCACACTGAAACGCCTTTTATATATCTTAATGATGCTGTGGAGGCGCAGATAGCCGAACACGTTAGCAATAAACTCTTGTCTATTCAATGTTGTGGCTTTGAGAGGGTCAGGAATTTTTTTCAGAGGTGGCAAAAGTAAACACATTTTTCAAGCAGAAGCGCGGATCCTCATGTAAAAATAATAGACGTATTGAGCGGTTCAACGTCCTTACAGCAAATAAAAAGTACAGCCCTTTGAAGAACCTTTCTAATGGCTGTTTTATTGGAAATAATTATTAGACCTCGGGTAAGTGCCGCTGAAATGCATTGTATGTCTCGTCTTTTTTTAGTCATTCTCTTCTGGAGGTTAGAATAAACTGGTATTTGGGTTGTTTTACTCCCATTCTGTCAAGTTCAGATAGTGAAGTTTCCAAAACTTTGTGGTTGTTTACGAGGCTGCGAAAGGACCGGGTAGGTGAATGCTTTTATTTCCACACCGTTATGTAGCATTAACTGTATGCATTTGCTTGTGTCTATGGATAAAATAAGCCTCTTTTTAGTGACTTTCCTGATTAGTGATTATATTAAATATTCATAAAGACCCAGTGTTACTTTTGTGACAGTTGCCAAATACATTTAGATTTATCACCATTTATTCTGTATTTTGTGTTTTTTCAAAGAAAATCATGTATTTTCCTGTATTTCATTTAATGATCATATAGATGTTTATGGGTGCTTTTATGAAACTAGTCCCTAAAAACAGGACAGGGGCTAAAAATTCAAACCAGATGTAAACAAATGTTATGGAGCAAGTTTGGAAGCACTTTGGGCTAGTTTAAAAATAAATATGTACTGAGATAAAAAAAAAAGAAACAATTTTTCAAATAAAACACATTTTTGTGTTTGTTATATTATGTTTTTTATACAAAAATCCACGTGTAAGATGGTAAAAAGGACAGGAAAATTACATGCTACTATTTTTTCAAATACCTTTTTATTCTCTCAGGTACATTTTGGGAATCAAACTAATTAATTATGCAAATTATGCAAGGCAGAGTGTTTCACACAAATGACTGATGTTGCAACATCACTCACAATTTTATTTGTGTTTAAATGGGCAGGTTCTGTGTGTAATGCGAGTGGACACGATGGGTTACACGCTAAACTTGGAATGAGACTGCCGATTCATGAAAACCTGCATGTCTGGATTAGAAAAACCACTGGGATCATCAAATTTAACTCGGTGTCTTTATTTATAGCGGTTAATAAGACCATTTCAAGCCATGTGTTCCAGATAAAACGCACTGACACCTAGGTAGCTTTTCATGTCCCAATTTTGGTCTTGTTTTTGGCCCCAACATTTTATTAAAAATGCATTAATTTTGGGATGGCTCAGGGCAAGAGTATAATTTTTTTTTTGCATTTATCTGAGGTCATCATTAGGTACATCCTGGGGGGAGATATGTCTAAATTTCTCTTTTATCATTGGGTCTGAAAAGCAGATGCCAAAATAAACCCAGTTTTTTAGAAGCAGCCTTATAGAAAATTACTTTAAAATTCAACGTTATTTTATCAGAAACAGAGAAAACTGAAGAAAAAGTGACTTTTGGGTGATTCCACCCAAAGGCCCACGACCTACTGATACCCACTTCTGGGTCCCACCAGTTGAGAATCATTGAACTTGTGTGGATCCGCCTGGTCTCTCTGATTATAACAGTCATTTTCAACAATGGTATAAAGCTTCTTTTCCTATTCTGACATTCAATGGCATAGCAAGACATTTTATTGTCTTATTTTACGCTTCTCGCCCTTTATCTTTCGTGTCCTCCTGCTGTTTCTCTGCCGCCGCTCTGCACAGGCAGCTGCAACTGATGTCCACTCTGACATGGCCTACGTCCACCCTCACAGACTTACACATTTTAAGGCCTGTTCCAGTCCTCGAGGGCTTGCGGCTGTCACAGTGTGAAACTGCGAAGTGACTAAGGACTCGATTGCAGACATTTCAAACAAACGTCATGTGTGAAAGTGGTGGCACAGTTCTAACAGGATCAGAAAATTACCCAGCTCTCTCCAGTAACGGTCAAATATTTTACAAAGTTACGGGACAGGACTTTAGCTGTTTAACCCTTTAACCCCTGACGTGTCTGTGGTGAGCGTTCGGAATGTATGATTTATTTTAAATATTCAGAAAAAAATCAACCGTTTGCTCAGTAGGAAACATTTCAAAATGTGCTGATAGAATAGACTTTGTTCTTTCAATAGACATCTGAGAATGCTCAGTTCACCCCTCACTACCTGTGGAAGGGGGGGGGCAAAATTTTCGTGGTTTTGTTTTTTGTTTTTTTTAACTGTGTTTTTACCAGTGTGTTCCAGTTCACAGTTCATGTTCAACATCCTAAATCTCTTACTGATGTGCATTCTGACTGCCTTATTTAGCAAAAACCTGTCAAACTCCAGTTCCTCTTTTTAGCACTATAAGGACTGGATTAGTTTTACACAGGATGTCGGTAATATTAATGGCTAATTTGCATGGGACAAGAAATATCAGCAAAACTACCCCAAGTGGGAGGGGTAAATCCATTCATGCACCGCCATCCCTTCCTGTCATCATGTGCGTATGACGTTACTTCCTGTTATCACTGCCAAGAATATTAACATTGTCTTTCAACCGGATGACTAAGCTACAAAAACTATTTTTTTTATTTTTTATTTTTATTATCCACATTGCCCTGTTACACTGCTTAGCTTACCTAAAGCAATCAGAAGTCCTGTGCCTCTAACAAGTGCTTTCGACCTTGCTTCTGAATTGTGTGTTGCACAGCAATTCCGACAGTACACAAGGTTTCGCACGCACTTGTCCGACTGTCTGCTGAAAAACTGAATGCTTCTTCAAGAGCCTCCATGCTTGAAAATCCACAGAAAACCACTTGTAAACAGGATACGACGGAATATCTACACACATATTAACTACTGGTCTATTCGCACGTGATTAGTATTACAGAAGGTAAAAGTTGTGGTAATCTTTACTGACATTTTGTGGTATAATGATTACTGATGTAGCACATTCGAACAGGATTAAAATCTCTGGCAGTTATTACTTTACCCACGAACATATGTAAAACTAATCCGGTCCGAATAGGGTTTTCGTCTTTTTTCCGTTATTCCGCCCTGTTTTGACCCTAAAATGCACAGTAAAGCAAACACATACTCACAGCAGCTTTTATGACAGTGAAACAGACGCAAATTCACAGCGGCACGCTTACCTGGAATGATGTCTCAGGGGTTAAAGGGTTAAAAAAATTGAGTGACAAGTATCAAAAATGAACAGGAAGAAGGAAGGAATGAAGCAAAAACAAAAGTAACTGAAACTAAATGACCGTATGGTTTCTTAAAAGCGTGAAGTAAACAAAAAACTACAGAAAATACGGTGTAAAATTATCGGATTAATTACAAAACTGAAGGAACAAACTGAATACTTGTCAGTCTTCGAAAGCTGAAATGCAAACCCTGAACCTTATCTTCACTCTAATGTGCTTGTCAGGAATAAAACTTAAAATGTTATGACACCTTTTCCCTACAGTCCAGTCTCAGCCCTCGGTCTCTGTCCTCTCTCGTCTGTATCATCCTGTCAAGGCTGAAATTTGTCTTGATGTTTGGAAGGTGTGCAGCAATGCAAAATAAAAATCATCAATTCCCTTTATCGAGTCTGTTTTGAGGATATATTAAGTATAAAGTAAGGTCATTTGTGTTAACCCATAAAGGCCCAGTGCTACTTTTGTGGCAGTTTCCAAATTTATCAGCAAATATTAGGTATTTTCCTATATTTAATTCACTAATCATGTAGATATTCATTAAAGATCAGATTAAAGTCGAGGCTTATTATATCAGAAACATAGAAAACTGAAGAAAACGTAACTTTTTCAGTAAAATGTATCATTAACTGAACATAAACCCAGTGTGTCCATCCACTGTCATTGATCCAACGCCATGGGTTTTACTGGCGAATCAATGTTGTAGAAGATGACAGTGTTTCCACGGTAACTAGGGAGCCTCTGAACATCCAAATGGGTCAAGTCTGATGACCATGAAAAGATGATAAACTGTATTTTACACCAATTATTTACATGTATTGATAGGCTTAGTGGATCAACAGGTATTAAACAGTTTAGATCAGTAGATGGTTTTGGTCACCAGTGGATGTTTGGGTCTTTATTGGTTAAACAGATGCATATATATTGATTCTGTTGGTGTCGCTGTCCATGGTCCTGATGAAGATCTGGAGTTGATCCTTGAGTGATATGTGCTAATGCTAATGCTACTGTGTGTATTAGAATGGGTAAAATGTAGGGACTGTATTTCTCTACAAGAGTAATAAAGCAAGTTAACCTTTGACCTTTAAAAAAAGAAAAATGAAAGGAAGTTATATTTATTAACCCTTTATAGGTCCCTCATTGAAATACTCTCAAATTCAAAATTTAAACCTTATTGTCTTATTGCAGGCCATAACAAGACTTTATTACTTTTGTAACATTTTTATTGATTTATTTTTATTGTTATGTAGGAAATAAAGGTTAAGGGATTTGTCATCATTTATTATGATATTATCCTATGTGTTTTCAGTGTAAATAATGCGTTGTCCCCTATATTTAATTAACTAATCACATAGATGTTCGTGAAAACTCAGAGTAGAGTCAAAGGTTAATATATAAAGAAAACTGAAGAAAAAGTGACGTTTTCAGCAAACTATATCATTAACTGAACATTAAAAACAAGCCTCAAAAACCACTGTCACTGATCCGACTCCATGGGTTTTACTGGTGAATCAATATTGTAGAAGATGACGGTGTTTCCACGGTAACCACGGAGCCTCTGAACGTCCAAATGGTTCATACCTGATGACCGTGAAAAGACGACAAACTGCATTTCACACCATTTATTTACATGTATTGATAGGATTAGCGGATCAACAGTATTGAACATTTTAGATCGGTAGACGCTTGTGGTTGCTGGTGACTGTCTGGATCTTTATGGGTTAAAATCCAAGGAGTTCCCGAAGTGCAGATACATGACGACTTTGCTGAAATACAGTAATGCGGTATTTGTACTTGTCATTTTCTGCAAGGCTTTACATAACACAAGGCTCAGTAGACTTGGCCTAATTCATTCACTGCAGGTACACTGTGGACTGAAGCCTTTTTGTTCTTTTTTTCTTACAGCGCAACTGATCCCACCAGTAAAAGCATGCAAATACGACGTATATCATGAGTCCTGCTGCTCATTACGAAAGTCGACATCGGGCTTATTTGCATGCCGTCGCGCTAGGTGGTTTCCCACGGCTTGACCCGAGCGTCGTCGTGCCGCTTTTACATGTTGTTAAGGTATCAGTGGGCAAACATCACTTGTCCTGAACCTTCCAGCTGCAGGTCTTCCAGATACATGGGCAATACAGTGACACTGCGTTCCACTCCCATTAACCTCTGTCGACAAACATGGCTGTGGGGAGGGTGGGGGCTGCTTTGCATTTGCGGCACAGGTTGGGGGACAGGAGTTTGAGGTAGATTGAGCATGATGAATGTTAATCGATGATACAGTATGTCCCGAACTGCATAATGAGCTTGTCTCTCAAGTCTTGCACACCTCTGCAAATAGAGTTTGGCTTCTGCCCTTCATTTTGTATTCAAGTGTGTATGTGTACGCGCCATTAAATCTGCACTTGAATAGCTGAAGAAATCTCAGCATGCTTGTGTTGTTCTGAGTGCTTTTGTCATAAATTCTGAAATCCTACCTTGAAATGCTGCCAGATGTAGTGTGTGCCAGAGGAAAAATTACTTTTGGTGCTCTATTGCCACCACTTTGATTATCATACCATTCTACATGCTGTAGTATGTTTTCTGGGTGTGTTTTTCACCCATCTGTCATATAAAACCAGCAATCACAGTTAACAGTCTGCTCTGTATTCATTTTTATTTATATCATTTATTGTATTTGCGTTGCAGCTTTGTGTTCTTTCAGTTCGCTGCTTTAACTATCACCATCAAGGCTTAAGGTACAAATCTGACAAGAAATCTCATAATGAGGGATTATTTCGACCCTTTTTTTGTTGATTGTGTCGCTGATTTCCTTCTGATTATTTTCCTGATCAGCCATTCAGAAATTTAAAGTCAAATGTGTTTCTTTGATGAACAAACAGAGCCGTCAGAGAAAAGACAAACGCACTGATTATCATATCCCGTCCCATTATGGTGGTTTTTGCTCTTTGACATTGTCATGTTTAAGATTCACTCTCTTATTCAGTGGCGGATTTACATACCGGTGCCTTTGGCTGTTTGAAAATCTGCAGAAAAAGTTGATGGAATAGCCGGGAGTTGAAACCCAGTCCCCCGCGTTACAGTCTCAAGCGTTACCTATTGCGCTAAACCCCAGTCATTACCAGGACCTGCTTGTCCTGGTACTTTTCAGGATGTGACATTTACTCCTGTGGGCGGAGCTTGGATACGGTAGTAACTTTTGTGCCCCAAAGCTCTCCTGTCTGTTTTATTGGAGGAGGGGGGAGGGTATACTGCACATGGCCATTTATAACTAATGTTTTTTATGGTAAAGGGAGAAACTTACGTATAAATAATACAGATATTGAAAGGGGCAAATTCCTTGGAACAAACAATATACAAGAAGTTTTGTTTTTTTTATAAATTTTTATTTTTACTTACAAAATCACAACAACAAAAAAGAAGTCACAAAAAAAAAAAAAAACAATAAGCAAAAAACAATAGCCAGGAAGAGGGGAAAAAAAACCCAAAACTAATAGATGACAATAGACAAATAAACAAACAATAGACAAAGACCAAGCAAAAAAAAGACAATAGACAAAATATGTACACACACACACACACACACACACACACACACACATACACACTTATATATTGTTAAAATACAATAGACAGAAAACAGATTAAAAAGACAAAACCAAACAGAACAAAAATACCTTGAAGTCATTTTACATTAAAAAAAAAAAAAAGAAAAAAACAGCACATCTCAACAGGCGCCACCTTCCTCCTCCTTCCGAGAATCAGTCTCAGCAGACAGACACACACACACACACACACACACACACTATATATATATATATATATATATATATATATAAAGTCATAAATCATTAGGAATTATTCCAAAAGTCAAATAATTCTTGAAACCATCTACCTTCTATCTGTCCCTATATGACAGACCGCATCAAGGTGTGGGGGACTACTTACAAAACTAATACAAATCCAATTACCATTATTCTGAAAAGGGCAAAACGAACGATCAATAAAGTGTCTTATAAGGAACACATAAATCTTTTTTTTTTAAGTTCAAATTTTAAAAGTTTAGTGACTTTGTCCACTTTAAAACAGCACAATTTATTTTTAAAATACATTTAAAAAAATAATAATAATCAGTTGCCTGTTCATATTCAGAGCTTGTTTAAAATGTGGGAAAGTGTTTATAATTTCAGAGGAAGTCATGTGTTCAAAAAACCTTACGTTAGAACAAATATGAAGGCAATTAATCGTTCTATTGTTGGGGTAAATGTTTGGAACAAGTTAAATCCTGAGTTCAAAGACTGTACAATGGTATTTATGTTTCAAACTATGTTTAAAAGAAATGTCATGAAAATAAATGAAGAATGTTAATTTTTACTCTACTCAAACTATTGAATTGTTTTATTTTTGTTGTTGCTATTGTTATTGCTGTGGCTGAAATCACCTACTAAGGAAAAGAGGTTAAGTTCAGTACATTTACAATGTATTATTCAGATGAATATAACAGATAGGATTAAGTACACTTCCCTTCTAGTACCCCGCAGCTGCTGCAGGTCACACACACACGCATTCAGACAGGGAAAAAGCAAAAGCCAAAAACAAAGAGCCAAAAGAGCAGCAAGAGCTAAAGCCAAAAGGAGTCGGTCCTTTTAAAGGGGAGAAAGAAATACGAGGGGAGAAAGAGAAGAAATCTGGATGTGTATGATCTTAAATTTCACATATTAAGAAAAGGAAAGAGCTAAAAGAGGTAGTGGATTATATGCCATCACGTTACTAAGCAAAAAGCACTGGTATCTATTTTCTCTTTCGTTTTCAAATGTTATCCCGCACAAATGTATGATGCTTGAAATGCCTGAATGTCTGACTAAACACGCGTACTTATTATTTCAATCTGAACGAGACTAAACTCGAATAATCACGAAGAGACAGCTGTCTATTCAAGCAGCGTTTGGTCTGCACCCCAGAAAAACAAACGGGCAGCCACAGAAGGTACGTAATGTCTTGTTATACGGTGGGAACTAAAGAACTGATGCTATTTTTCCGGGACATGTGTTAGCATCTTGTGAATCGTTACAGTGTTTTGCTTGACAGATGTGAAATATGATGGTAATGCATAGTATATTCTGTGAACAAAGCAGGAATATGACAATTTGGGGACAGATGTATGTGT
>JAPQRP010000014.1:11830819-11855837 GCA_037367295.1 Apogon hyalosoma
GGGTTAGGGTTAGGTATAGGGTCAGTGTTAGGTTTAGGGTTAGGGGTTAGGGGTTGGGGTTAGGGTTAGGGGGTTAGGGTTTGGGGTTCAGGGTTAGGTTTAGGGGTTAGGGGTTTAGGGTTAGGGTTAGGGTTTTTTTTTTTTTCTTAACTCTTTAAAACCTCAGGTGTCATCACTAACACACACTGTGCATATGCAGTTTTGATGGCTGTAACTCTTTCTGTTTTACTTTATTTAAATTACATGTAAAAAAACATTTTTTCTCGTTGGCTTTTTTCTTTTTAGAGATTTCCTATGTTGTTTTTCCCAGAGTTTAATTTGTCTTCATGGTTTTATTTTGTTGTTCTTGTATCCTGTGTAATCACTGTTTTACTTATTTATTCCCTTGTTTTATGATTTTTGTATGGCACTTTGGCCAGATGTATAGTTTATAAACTGCTTTATAAATAATGTTGGAATGGCTTGGTTTGTGTAACTGGAACAATTCCACTGGTTTCTGAAACCTGAGACGTTGCGCTTTATAGGTTTTATTGGGTCATTACGGTAATTTCACTCATGGCAGTTGGAGAAGAAGCCATTTAAGCAGAATGATAACATGCAGGAAATTGTAAATGACTGCTAGATTTTTAAAGTTCTAAGTGCTCTGGAAAAATAGCTAAATGGACTCACAGCATATTTTCTAACCTTTTAGTTAGTCAAAATAAGAAAAAAAAAGTCCAGGTAGATCATTTTAGACTTAGGGTTTAAAGGGTTATGGGCAAGGAACCAAATATGGTAACCTCAATGACCTTGATTTTCTCCATGACGATAAAACAATATGACAAATTTCACAAAAGTACTAAGGTCCTGTTATGTCCTGCGATAACACACTAAAGTTGAAATTTAGAATTTCAGAGTATTTCTGCATGAGTATGAGTGCGCTATAAAGGGTTAAGTGGGACACAAATGCAGTAGAAAAAAGACAAAGAACGCAGCTTTTGTACACTAACTCTCCTTCATTTTAGTAAAGTACTGATTATTTTAACTCAGCTTAAGTTCTGGCTGGGACTTGTACCTCTCATTTTCACGTCCACCCTGTCTGCTAACTAATTTCTACTTTCATGCGTGCACAGCCACAAGCCTTATTGTGGAAATAATGAGCTTATAAGCAGCGGCATGTAACATTCTGTCTGCATGTCTCATGAGGAGTTGAGGCTTTCAGGAAAGAGGGCCTGACTGCTAACTCGGATGACACAACCGAGGACGAGTGGGGAATTGAAGGGAGGTGGGGGGCTGACGGCGCCGCAAGTTTTCCCTGCAAGACAAAAGGCTTCCCTTGGTTAAAAACACAGCTGCAGTCTTTGTTTTTGGCACTCATTTCACAAGTCTGATGGAAATTTGCAGCTGAGGCATTCATTCTCAAGTGAGTAGGAAGAGAGAAAGTGATTGAGCAGGGGTGAGGAAGACAAGACGGAGGGAGGAGGGAAGTGAGCAAGTGCAAAAGCTCGTGCTATTATTCATGCAACACAACATGTTGACCCATTTGTTCCAAAGATTTTTGAGAAACCCTGATTACGGTTTTGCATACGTAATTGATTCTCTTCCTTTGAGAAGGAGGACCAGGCTACACATTTGACTTGATTTAGAGGATTATCTAGCTTAAAATGGAGAGAGACCTCAGACTCTAGTGCCCAAAACGCCAAAAAATCCTCTCATTTCCTATCATCTCCTCGTTTTGCAGCCTTTGTAATTAAACAATTTGCTTTAATACGTTCTGTGGCTTCTGACAAATTTGCTCACAAAAAGAATCCGCCGATTTCATCCGGGGCAAGATCGCAAAATAAACCCGCCGTTAATGGCTAATTTCTGTGTTATTACCCAACAAAGTGCAGCAGTGTGGTCCTACTGCATTCTTCTGAAGTCTGCTAAACTCAGAATCTGTAATTGGTTTCCTAGCCCTGTTGCACCTCAAAAGGCTTACCATCATTACAGCCAGGCAGAGGAACGAGAAGGAAGAGTGAGCAAGATTCTCGACAATTATCTGTCCCTGGTGAGCAGGGCCTGCAACAAGAACTGAGGGGAAGGCATGGAGAGAAGAGGCATATCAAAGACAGCCGTGTTTCTTTTTTCGTCATGCAATTGTGCCGTCATTTTGCAGCCGAAGAGGCAGAGCCTCACAGAAACGGGGATTGCTGCGTGGGTGGGGAAAAAAAAAAAAATTGCATCACTGTGTTGTCTCACAACAAAGATTTCCTTTCATGCTGCGACAAAACTGTGTTTGCTTATGTTTCCAAAAAAAAAAAAAAAAGATTCCTAGTGGTAAAGTTTGGAAGACAAACTAAGGCATAGTGCATGCTATTTGTACAGTATGTTAACCCCTTAACGCAGCCTTTTATATTTATCGCCTGTTGTTGCAAATATGCAACATGCCCAGAACTCGATATACTTTATGCGCTATAGTCAAATTAACATATCTCCACTTTATTTAGCATCTACATGAAAGCAAAAACACAAATAATATATATTTTTTTAATATACTTGTATAGAAAGTCAGGGGTTAAGGGGTTAAATGATCAAGTTGGCTCATCATAAACTTATGTTTGCAGACAGAGATGAGCTTCAAATATACAGATCATTCATGAGCAATCACAGCCCAATCGTTTGGCTCATCATATCCTCATGTATGTTTCATTTCATCAGACTGATCATTAGCCAATAATGCGACTTAATGAATTAATGTAACCTGTGATGCATGTGGACACCACGGGAGGAGGCATTTCTAAATCAAAAACACTTTGTGTGATTAGTGTGGTAATCAACAGTATTATCAACAAAACTAACAAAGTAATAGAAAAAAAAAATTACAGGAACAATAGAGGTATGAAATAATAACAGTTTGGAGCAGGGAAAGGCCGATAGTATATTTGCCCTTCACCAAATTTTGATACTGATTATGCGTTGCATATCTTATAAAACAGATAACTGAACCAAACCTTGTTTTCTTTTTCATTTTACCTTGTATATATCTATTATATGTTACATATATTTATTCTATATGGTATAGAGTTGGCCTTTGGTATATTTTACTATTCTCTTGTAGTTTTGTATATTGTCAATACTGGTTGGTATATATTTTCAGTATCATTTTTGTGTGATATAGTCTGTCTTTTTGCACTGTAAGAATCTGCTGCTAAACAGAAACCGAGCTGCTAAACTGATTTTCATTGCTCTTGTAACACTGACAATAAATACCTATTGTATTGTATTGTACTGTATTCTGTGCACTAAGTTAATACAGTAAGCTAGCCTGAAGTAAAGTAAAAAGTCATATTAAATATGTTTTATGAACTGTAAACACAACCTTATGACTCGTAATGAAATGTCTCAATGTTAGTAATATAATTAAGTATTAAAAGTGCATAATTAAAAACCAGTCAAATATATGAAAACTGACATTTTGTAGGTGCAAACAGCTCAACTTGCAATTTCCTGTTTGATCATCTTTTTGGGCCATCCCATTCATTTGTATGTTGTACGGTCATTCTTTTAGTGCAACTCCATATTATGCAATATGTATTATAAATAAATATGCACATACGTGTTACTGCTTCTAGTCAGATTGGTTCAGCCCTGTCCTTCAGTCACATTCTAAGTAGAAGGTTCTGGTAGAACTTCACCTACTTCCAAGGTGCATGGAGAAGGAGAATGACCCTGATGAAGGCACTGGTTTAATTTTAGAGATAAACAAAGGTGTTTTATACGACAAGACAAGTTCCTCAGTCAGATTCTCTTCAGTCAGAGTATTTTGCTATGTAAATCCAGTAATTTGATCACCTAATTTATCAGTTTGATTCTGACATAATGTATTTTAAAAACACACTGACACAAAAACAAAGGCTGCAGAGGTGCATTTGTTGTCTAGAAAGTTTTATAGAGCACTTCAGAGCTTCGATTTTTAGTTTTTTTCCTTAAAAAAAGGGGTGAAAATACTCCAAATAATCCATAAAGAGATCTCGATTTCTAGACTGACTTTTTCTCAGGAATTAAAATCAGTACAAAAATCAAAATGTGCCCGTCAGAGCCTCGTATGATTCCGCATGAGTGCGATTCCCTGTCGCCCGGATGTCCCTGAACTACTCATCTGCAAACCCTGATCGACTCCATGTCAGCCTGTTTCTGACTCTGTAGCAGGTTTCAGCACGGTGCAGTGGGTGGAGTTAGACTCAGAATAAGTATTGTTACACTTTATCCGATAAATGTGTGATTGCATATTAGACTGACTGCCAAATGTCTATCCTGTAAACTATCATTATCCCTTCGTAGGTATTTGAGAGGAGAAAATTATAAATTGACCACTATCTGCACTAATACCAGTAGTTTGCTTCACATCCTAAATAATAAGAGTTTATTAAAAAAAAAAAAAAAGATTAAACTTTGCTGCATGTTCACAACAAAAAAATAAACCGAAATGCTTTCATCTCCGAGGCTAGTATTCAATGCTCATATGAGTTTGCTTTTTTTTTTTTTTCTTTCTTCTCCAATCAGATGGCGTTACTTAACCTACCCTTGTCGCTAATCCATCCACACCTGGCATTATGGCTGCAGAAGTCGGGAGAAATCAACAGGGTCCCATATGGGATTGCTTTGAATATGACGCCGTCTTAGTAGCTAGCATCTTGTAGGGTCGGGTGATAAAAAGAGTGGTGCATTTCTCAACGGGAAGAAAATACAGCGAATCTTAAAATCCCTTTGAGAAGCTTATACAAGAAGATTAACCCAGATTACCTTAACCCATAAAGACCCAAACAACCACCATTGACCAAAAGCATCTACTGAGCTAAAATGTTTAATACCTGTTGATCCACTAATCTTATCAATACATGTAAATAATTGATGTGGGCCTCAAAGATGTAGTGTTTCACTGAAATCCCCCACATTTCTCCCAAATACAAAACTTTTTTTTTTTTTTTTTTTTTTACATTTCAATCCAATTGCGCGAGTTTGAACAACGTGAGGACTCATCTGGGTTTTATTTGTGCTTGCCGACTTTGGGCTTTTTAAACTGGAGACTGCTAACGTGACGGGTAACGAAGCAACGTCAGAGACTAGCCCGGGACAGACAGCGTGAAATGAAGTCCATGAAAACGGAACTGCTGGACAAAACTGATGAAAAGGTGGAGAAGTAGAATGAGGAGATGCACAGACTGCTGACCAATCAGCAGTTTGAAAGACGAAATGACAGTGGCTATTGATCAGGCTAACGGCAGAGCTAACAAGCTAGAGGAGCTGATGACTTGGAAATGACAGCTAATTCTCACTCAGATGCTATTGCTTATTTGCAGCAACAAGCGCTAGACTTAAGGAAAGTAGGGCTTCTGCAGAAATTGATGAATCTGGATGAGCCAAACCCATCACACTTTGCAGTAAATAACTGATGTAAAATGGAGTTTGTCATCTTTTCATGGTCATCAGATATGACCCATTTGGACGTTCAGAGGCTCCGTAGTGAACATGGAAACACGGTAATTTTCTACAACATTGATTCACCAGTAAAAACCCATGGAGATGGACAAATAACAATGGTTGGAGACACTTGGTTTATGTTCAGTTAATGATATTTTTGCTGAAAAAGTCACTTTTTCTTCAGTTTTCATTGTTTTGATATAATAACCATTGAATTTACTCTGAGCTTTTTTAAAAAAAAAATATACATGATCAGTGAATTAAACACATGATTTTAACCCTTTAAACCCTAAGCCTAAAACGGGTCTGAACTTTTTTTCTTATATAGACTATAAAAAGGTTAGAAAATATGCTACGAGTCTCTGCCCATTTTTCCAGAGCACTTACAACTTTCAAAAGGTAGCAGTCATTTACAATGTACTGCATGTTATAATACTAATACAATGGCTTTTTCTCCAGCTTCTAGTACAGGCACGAGTGACCAAAAAAAAAAAAAAAATCTATAAAGCACAATAGCTCAGGTTTCAAAAACTGTTGGATTTTTTCCAATTGCACAAACAGTGAAAGAGTTACAGCCATCCAAACTGCATATGCATGGGGTGTGTCAAGAGGTAACTGAAAAAAAAAAAAAAAAGACAGAAAGAAATACAGAGGATAATATTATAATAAATGGTGATAAATCACTTAAAATGGTTAAAATAGAGAGAAAAATTCATTTGAGAACTGCCAAAAAAGTAGCAGTGCATGGGTCCTTAGGGGTTAACAAGGTTGGAGAGAATGCCCAGACCGTATTTCCTGAAAAATAATGCAACCCAAGGTCAGACAGAAAGATGCAGCCTGAATAAAAAAAAAAAAAACACTGAAAAATAAAAGCTTAAGCAAACATTAGAACTAAGCCAAAATAGATTGAAAACCATTATTACCTATAGCTGTAGCAGGGTGATCCAGGAAGTCACATTAGATATTCAGACGCTCTGTTCTGATCCTAGAGTGGCCACTCTTTGGTAAATCAGAGCCCATTTCAGGCTTTTATCATAAGCAATCTAGACTTAGTGACACATGTGAAACAGTAAGTGAGTTAATAAAGGCAGACATGAGGGCGCTCAACACGCCATAGGCAGCTGGGACAATTGCATACACTTCACTCTGACAATTAGAGGTTATTTGGAGATTTGGTGGGGGATCACTCGCAGTGTGGACTATCCACTTGGCAGGATGTCACAGTGTGTTGTTCAGTGCAGCTGTCACGCTGTGATGAGAAACCATTACATTTGTGTTCTGGATCTCTTTAGCTGTGGAAAAGTGTTCAGTGTACAGTCTGGGGGGGGGAGGAGGAGGACTTTCTATTAAAGCGGTTTTGAGCCCTAAGAGGCTTTTTTGCACAAATGTGTGGATGAAGGAGAGGACAGAATGGGTCTAAACACCATTATGGGGGAGTCAGCACCTCTAGTGCTTTAGAAGCTTGACACTTTGTTGTGGAATCTCTGCTGTGACATGTTCAACTTGACAGACCCCTTACTTTACTCGCAATATGTGCAACCAGCCGTGCGGATCTTTTGTTTCTACCATCTTAGATCCGCCCTTCATCTCCCATGGCTCCCCATCATCATCATCACCCATCTATCTATCTATCTATCCATCCATCCATCCCGGTAGACTGAAGAAAGTAGGCCACCCTTTAAACTGCCAACACTTTACGGCGGCTGCTTAATAAAGTGAAAAACATGCACGGTTGCCTGCCTATCTCGAAATTAATTAGCTGAAAAATACCTGTCGCGCATATTATAATTGCTGGCCACTCAGTCTGGTGAAGGTCTTCTCTGACATGCACTTTTGACTACAAGACGACTGCAGGATGCCACGAAGAAGAAAAATAACTTCTGGGTGTATTTATATCCCTCTGTGAATCAGTGGGGATAGCATTTGTGTCTCTTTTGATGTATTTATCTTCACATGTGTTAAAAAAAAAAGTTTGCCCTCATCCCTAGGCTGTCACAATTATTAAATAAAAACCTTATTTCAACAAACTGCCACTGTAATCACCTTTTGTGACCTTTTAAAAACAAGACGACAATTAATGATACATTTCCCATTAAGGCTCGACACTGTACGATGCGAATTTGGGTACGACATGACGTGCCGTGTTCACATTGCGCGATGCTGTGTGTAGATTGCACGGTGAAAACGCAAGCTGAACCGCAGCCTACGAAGTACGCGAGTCGACGTGAATGTGCAAGAATAAAACGTCATTAGCGTGCGCAATCCATCCGCTAAAAACAAAAATACGAAGAAGTAACGGAACATTCGCCCTTGTGGCATTAATACGTGTGGGCAAGAAGTCTAAAAAAGGAGGAGGAGGTTAGCATCTGCTAGCATTTAACGTTAGCATTTGCTGTTATGGTCTGTCATTTTCTGTGTTGCGTTGATCAGTACGTCATTTCATACTGCGTTTCTGTTGGTCAGTTAGCGGACGGAGGTTGCAGTAGCAGTCCCACTGTGTGATGATCACTCCAAATTTCTGACGCTGTCAGAATTTTATCGCAGGCTGTTTTCGGTGGCAAGACAGTGACAACAGTCGTCCTTGAATCTCTCTCACAGTGCGGCGTAGGACCACCGATTTAGGGCCAAGACCAAAGATATTGCCACGATTCTCTAACAATTGCTATTTTTCGTCTGAGATCACACAGCGTGTGGGAGCCATCAGATGTGAAATTAAGTATGATACTGCCAGAGGAAATGAAAAATTCTTCCTAAGTTATGTTTAAATGGCATCTGAACAGGGCACCGGTGTCAAACTTATGTTAGCTCAGGGGCCGCATGTAGCCCATTTTGGTCTCAAGTGGGCCGGACCAGTCAAATAATAGCATAAATTAAAACTATAAATAATGACAAGTCCGATTTGTTCTTTTTGTTATAATTATTATGAAAAATGTTTATTTACAAACTATCCATTCACAAAAAATGCGAATGACCTGAAAACCACAAACGGCCCGAAATTTCTTAAGACAAATACGTTTATTATTTTAACAATACTATCCCTCAGTTAATCATTTCCACATATACATTACAACCTACTGATCCCAGTGGATCTACAAAGATGCAAAACATTTAGTAACAGGCAGAATATTATTACAGTTGAACTTATTATTCTTGAAAAATTTCAGGTGTTTATATATGTTCAGGTTAGTTTGTAAATCTAAACATTTTAATGCAATGTTACTTCTTTGCACTAAGAGAAAAAATTGGAGTGGTTATTATTTATATTTCTGTGCTATTATTTTACTGGTCTGGCTCATTTTATCTTTTTGTGTCACCTGAATTGAAATGAGTTTGATTGTTAAACTAATAATAATTTAAGTACAAGTAATGTTTTAACAAAATAAATACAACTGCAATTTGTTACAGTTGCTGAGAAAAAAATTTAATTAATGTAATATAAGTATAATGCATTTACTGATTACAGTCATATGACTACAATAGTATTACATGTTAAAATAATCAGATTCAGATAATAAGAACAGAACTGAATCAAATCGCTGGAATTTTTCCAACTGCACAAACGGTGAGTTACAGCCAACCAAACTGCATTTGCACAGGGTGTGTCAGCGATGACACGTCAGGTTTTAAAGAGTTAATATCCTCAGTGTAATTTTTCCACTCTGCAAACTCATCCCACGATCTTGATTGAACCCTTTGGCGAGCCGGTTTTGGCCCACGAGCTGTATGTTTGACACCCCTGGAGTAGAGAACGAGTGCTTCCTAGTTTCCATCCTAAAACTCTACCTGTCATTATCAGTAATTATATCCCCGAATGCAGTTTCGGGGATATAATGTTTTTGGTCCGACCGCGTTAACGCGTAACTTGAAAAATATTGGGTTTAGAAATTCCAAATTTTCCATATCAATCAATACCATGGAGAGGAAGAACTGATTAGATTTTGAATTATTTACCATTTCTAGACTGGCCACAAGGGGCCGCTCAAAAGTTTAAAATCGCTAAACACTCTTTTGTTCATATCTCTGGAACTATTTGTCTGATTGACTTCAAATCAAGTGCAAATGAAAGGTCATGACCTGGGGATGCCTCACGTCATGACATCATAGCTGTAAGGATTGGGGCTTTCAGGGATATACCCCAAGCCGTTGCTTCCGACGGCTAGTTTTGTCTAGTTTCTTTATATAATGTCATTTGTGTCACATCTACCCTGTGCTGTTTGTCTACAAAGCCCATAAGGCCAATAGGAAATACAATAAGGTGCAAAAGGATTCCTCTTCATTAAGTATACAGTACAAGTATAATTTAATTAACTGGCTTTTCCATAAAATGAAAAGAAAAGGACAATTAAATCACTCAGTCATAAATATAATTCTGTGGTTGAAGTGCGGTGAACTGCTGCTTCATTTGTTTATTAATACACCATAACATGGGGAAATTAGTAGCAGTGTGAGTTTTATTATGACATT
Source organism: Apogon hyalosoma (assembly GCA_037367295.1). NCBI lineage: Eukaryota > Metazoa > Chordata > Actinopteri > Kurtiformes > Apogonidae > Apogon > Apogon hyalosoma. Next base: position 11,840,726 of record JAPQRP010000014.1, read on the forward strand.
TGTTACGAAAAAGCAGCAGGTTTCCCGCTGCCGACATGAGGAATAGGCAGTGAATTTAAGGTGTAAATACACTGTGTCACCGTGAAATTCCCGTTCAGCCCTTTAATTACTGCCGCTGATAAATCTGATTTAAGGCGTTATTTATCTTATCACCTTTAATCAAAAGACGTATGATGTGTTCATCACTTCAGCCTCGTAACTCATGTGCATCTATCGCGCACGTGTCCAAACACACGCAGCCTTTTTTTTTTTTTTTTTCATTCTGTTGGTGTGCAGGAGCTAGTTAAATAGTGTGACACTGATCTGGAATGATTAAAACAGAAGATCGGAGACCCCTGTCCCACCCTCTCTCCCTCCCTCCTTCCTTCCCTCCATCTCCTCCTCCTGCCCATCCTTCTCATCTCATCTATGCTCCAACAGTCACATATTCTTTGAAGGAGAGATTTAATTGGATCTCCTCAGAAGGTGCTGTCGGATTAACCAAGCAGAAAAACAGAGTTTGGCTGGTCATGCTTCTATCTGAGGCCTCAGATTGCTTCCGACAGACAGTGATCCCAATAATCCTGCTGCAACATGATAAAGGGGAGGGAGAGAGATATTGGATCAAAAGCATATATGCATTTCGACCGGGCTTTGAAGGCGCGTATGGCGATCTGATGGCGAGATAAGTTTGCGGTAATAATATGTAGCCTTGACATTAAATGTGAAATTGAAAAAGATGTGGCTGTTATAATGTAGGCTTTTTTTTTTTTTCTTCCTTACTTACTGTATGGAGTAGAATTTGCAACAACATATAGCTCTTCCTAGAAACTCTAGGTATGTTTTCTTGCAGCGATAAACAATATGTATTTGTATACCGCTTCCACAATTCCAACAATATTCTTAGAAGAGTAACTGCATCCCTTTTCACTTTCGGTCTATTCAGTCGGTTTGTGCATTTTTGCACATTTCTATTCCGAGTTTATCTTCTTTACACATACCGTTTTGTCTCATTCTTTTTTCTTTTCTGTATCTATCTCCCCTTGAGTATATGGGCTGTTTCCACAGGCACAGTGCGGAGGCGGACGCCCAATTGAAAATTCTGAGCATGTTATGAGTATCTATATAAGCTCTGGCATGGGTTTGATGTATATATATTTTTTTTTTCTTAAGATGCTACTCCACTTTTATTTATTTATTTTGATCAATAAGCAATTTTCTGCCAAATGAACTGAAGCCAAAGTGTAAATTGGATGTAAATGAAGTGTGAATATGGTGTAAATCAAGTATAAATTTAAAGCAAATTCAGCATTAAGTAAGTGTAAATTAAGTATAAATAAGGTATAGTGTAAATTTAGTGTAAACCAAGTGTATTTCAGGTTTAAATTGAGTGTAAACAATTTGTGCAGACAGTTTAAAATGTAAAATGACACTATGAAATAAAAAAAAATAAAGGGTGATTTAGTGTAAATCAATGTTAAGATTCCTTGAAACTCAAAACAAAGTTGAAATCAGCTTCAAATTAAATGTAGATTTAGTTTAAATTATATTTAAAGCTAAAAAGACAAGAAAAAATAAATAAATAAAAAAATCACAGGGCACTACCTACTGGTATTCAGCAAACCAAAAGTGCTCATGGAGAGGGCATGAACCATTGGAAAAAGACAAAAATCTAGGCACTCACTTGGTTAGAAGATTTAAAAAAGCCTTTATTTCATGAGGGCCTGTAGATTAATTCTTTGGGGCTGAAGGCAGACTTGCGTTGATGTGTTTTTAATTCATCTACAGGCCTTCATGAAATAAAGGCTTTTTAAAATGTTCTAACCAAGTGAGTACCTGGATTTTTATATTTAAAACTATTTTGTTTTGTGCAAATTCCATATAAATTTGGTGTAATTCAAGTATAAATTAGGTGTAGTGTAAATTTGGTGTAAATTTAGCGTAAACCAAGTGTATTTAAGGTTTGACTTGAAGGTAAATTACGTGTACAGATAGTATAAAATGTAAAATGACAGCATGGAATAAAAATAAAGGGTGATTTGTTGTAAATTGATCATGAATTACTTGGAAAATAAACAGTGGAAATCTGCTTCAAACTAAATGTAAATTTTGTTTCAGTAATATTTAAAGCTAGTTTAAGTTTTGTGGACCCAAAGTGAAAATTTGTATAAATTACCTGTAAACAGTCTGTAGATTCAATGACATTCAAATATATGTAAATCCATTGCGAACACTATGTAAATTTGACATAAATTTGCAAATTTTGTTTAAATTCTGACAAAATGATTGTAAGTTTTTTTTGTTTTCATCATTTTATTTATTTATTTTTTATTTTGTTGTTTTCATCATCGTTTTATTTACTTATGTTGATCAATAAATACTTTTCTGACAAATGAACTGCAGACAAAGTATAAATCTAAAGTCAATGACATGTGAATATGGTGCAAATTTAGTATAAAGTAGGTGTAAATCAAGTATAAATTAGGTGTAGTGTAAATTTGCTGCAAATTTTGTGTAAACCAAGTGTATTTCAGGTGTAAATTGAGTTTGAATTATGTGTACAGACAGTATAAAATGTAAAATGACAGTATGAATTAAAAATAAAGGGTCTTTTAGTGTAAATCACTTGGAAAATAAACAGTGGAAATCTGCTTCTAATTAAATGTAAATTAAGTTTCAATTATATTTAAAGCTAGTTTAAGTTTGGACTCAAAGTGATTTATTTATTTTTTTAAATAAATTAGCTATAAACAGTCTGTAGATTCAGTTACATTCAAGTACATCAGTTGTAAACACTATGTAAATTTGGCATACATTTGCAAATTTAGTTCAAATTCTGACAAAATTATAGTAAGATTTGTAACTTTCATCATCACATTTGTTACGTTTTTCCGAGAACACAAAGAAATTTTCATTGTAAACACAAAAAAATTAAGTGTTAATTATTTGCGGCCTTTATCGCAACATTTTTGGATGAGGAAAAGTGAGCGCATCGTCACATGACCTCAACCTTCGGCGAAATGTCGCGTTAGAGCTGGTGTCGGTCAAGACGACCGATACACATCTGTGCACTCGCACGTCACTGCGGTGTCGATCATAAAAGTGTAAAATCACACATTTACTATCTTGTGAAAAATGCGTTATTTACATGTATATATGCGTTAAACAATTAACACCCTGAGCTGCAGGTATGTGTGGAGTGTTTCTACATCATTCCACTAAATGCCTGAGGGTTGTTTGATAATGAATTATACATGGCAATGATTTCCCCTCAGGATGTTATCGAAATTTTAATCAGGGAAATGTATGAGTAGCATGACAAAATATTTGTATCCCTCTTGTCTCAACTCACTCTGTGTCTGGGTTATAATGTGATCATGATTGGGAGTGGAGCTATAGATTACCACCGTGGTAGACAAACGCCTGTTGACAGTGATATCTCACCACTCTGCTGTGATTAAGCAGTCCCCCTTCTGGCACAGATTATAAACTGCCTACATAATTGAGAATCAAACAATTACATATAGTTTACAGCCTGGTTTGCTAAACTGTGGGTTGGGACCGACAATAGAATAGCGCTCCTGCAGGATCCCCGCGCTTTAGGAATATCAATACTGAAGGAATGGGTTCATTGCATAGAGTGTGTCATGGTGATTAATCAAACCGGCCCACAGTAAACTAAAAAAAAAAAAAAAACTGTGTTAGTTGGCGTACCAGCTTTAGGAAACGCTGTACCTGGCAACTTTCTTTGTCGGTGGTGAAACTTTTCTTTTAGAGCTGATAGAAAGCCCAGAAATTATGCAATGCGACTTCAATTTGTTGCATGCTAATGCTCACGTTCGACGTGATATCATGACTCTGCTTAACAGACATGCCACTTTCAGTCGGCGTGTTATTTGCACGCGTTATGAGCTTTCTGCATCGGTGTTATAAGCCTCCTGTCCAGCCTGAATCGATGAATCAAATACTACGCACTGACTGTTAGGGCCGTTTCATAGTCAACGCAAGGGCGCGCAGATGCGAACGCATTGCAGCGCATTGGCTGCCATGACGCCACTTGCGTCTCAATGCGTTGTCCACTTTTTTGATATGTGACGCAGCAACGCGTAATACCATAATATCATACGTCACCGGTGGGGGCAAAACGCGAGCGATGTACTTTAATTTAGCACGTTGTCATATTTACAGAAGAAGATGACGGTGAAAACGAGCCACTCGAACCAGCAAGTCAAAGACAGACATTCAGAAATATTGGAAATGCCTCTGCATGTGTAGAATTCACATAGGCCGAACAAGAGATTGGAATTCCATGTCTTGATTCCATCTCTGCTGCAGTTCAGAGGCCGGGAAAGCTGACGTCTGTATATGGCATGGCTTTTTTTTTTTTTTTTTGTCAAATTCAGAATCAACATTGTTATTTATTACAACCCGTTATGTGTATTTTTGTGCTCTTAAACTGATGGGTCAAACAGGATGTTCACTTATAAAAAGTGACACAGGCTCAGTGAGTTCCAGTCGAATGTTACCGATGGCTGCGTATGGGGTTATTCTCCTGTGAAGTAGGCAAGTTACCACGGTATTCCTACCCTTAAAATGTCCGGCGCAACAAACATCAGAATGCGCTTTTTTTTTTCTTCAGCAGCCATTTTGTTCTGAATATCACCCGGTTTGACACCCAGACTGTGCCTGACTCAGAGCTACCCCCTACTGTGCGAGCGATGTATTGCATTTTACAATACAATTTGTTGACTGTGAAAGGAAATGCATTCACGATGATGATGTATGCAGCCTAGGGTTACGTGAACTGGAGATCTTGGCGTACATTGACGCGTAATTACTAGTTAATTTACGCCGATGGAGGCCAAATGGCATCAAATAACACACGAAAGGTCAAAAATGCATAGGTATAGCACGCCATATGCCATAAAAACTGGTGTGACATACAAGGCCATTTAATGAGATCAGTCTGTTGCGTTTATCAACACAGCTGGTCTCTAATCTCCCCGGACTGAAGGACAACAAAGAGCCAAAGAGGGATCTAACGTTGCCGAGTCCAGATTTGTCTGGATGAATGGCCTAAACACTTCTGAACACCCAGTTCTGAGCAGCTTCTGGTATCAGTTTCATTTCACATGCCATCTGAGCTCATCTCTATTCATAGAACTATGTCTGTAAATGATCTAAAATTGGTAATAGGAGACTGAGCTTTGTTTCATTTTTGCATTTCCCATCATGGCTTAACCCATAAAGACCCAGAGCTATTTGTGTGGTAGTTCCCAAATAGTTTTTTTTCTCTATATTTAACTTTTCTTAGAAGATTTATCAGCATTTCTTCTATTATTATCCACTGCATTTTGAGGTTGTAGATGTTCATTAACCCTTTAAACCTTAAGCCTAAAACGGTCCGCCTGGATTTTTTTTTTTTTCTTATTTTGACTAACTAAAAGGTTAGAAAATATGCTGCGAGTGACTCCATTTGCCCATTTTTCCACAGCACTTTTTTTTTTTCCCCAAATCTTTCAAAATCTAGCGACCACTTGCAATTTACTGCATGTTACAATTCTGCTAAAACAGCTTCTTCTCCAGCTTCTAATACAGGCATAAGTGAAATTACCGTAATGACCCAATAAAACCTATAAAGTTTCAGAAACTGTTGTAATTTTTCCAATTGCACAAGCAGTGAAGTAGTCACAGCCATCCAAACTGCATATGCGCGGGGTGTGTCAGCAGTGACACGTCAGGTTTTAAAGAGTTAAACTTCTGATTAAAGTTGAGAAAACTCAAGAAAAAGTGGCTTTTTCAGCAAAGATACCAACAACTGAACATGAAAACAAGTGTGTCCATCCCCTGTCATTGGATTTTACTGGTGAATCAATATTGTAGAAGATGAGGTAACTACGGAGCCTCTGAACGTCCAAATGCGTCATATCTGATGACCATGAAAAGATATTTACATGTATTGATAGGATTAGTGGATCAACAGTTATCAAACATTTTAGATCAGTAGATGATTTTAGTCGGTTTTGGCTGTTTAGGTCTTTATGGGTTAAATTGAAATATTCACAAAAAACGGAAAATGTTATAAAAACCAGTGAACGGCGCCGTTTCTGTCTTTCAGATAACGTTGGGGGTGGCTGATGTGGCAGAACGTTAGCATCAGATGACCTAAAGCTCATAAAAAAAGGAAAAGCAGGAAGTTCTTTGGTCTATTAATTATGAAGGGAAGTGCACTTATATGTGAGGGAGTTCATGTAAAGACATGTCATGTTTTTGCATTTACTTAACGTCCCCGCAGCTTTGACCTCGTTGACTTCATTCTATCGCTGCCTTTTGAATGAGTCATGGCTTTAACAGGAGGAAGTGTGCAGAACGCATGTCAGAAGAGAGTTGGACTTGCACACACGTTTTATGTTAATGGACGATGTGTGTTTTCTGCTCTGGTATAGGGACATTTCACCGTTATTTCACCCTGCAACATCCATCATATGGTAATGCATAGGGAAACAAGCTGTCGGCATGCCCCCCCCCCCCCTTTTATTTCCTTGGGAAAATCAGAACATCAATCCACGCATGAAACCATAATCATGATTTTGCAAGATGGTCTGGTTTAGAGCACATCTGAAAAAAAATCTGATAATCTGATCAAGGACTGTGACTTACTTTTACTCCTTGGTATTCACACGCTTGAAAATGAACACATTTGCTAACACAGCTACAAAAATGTCCTCCTTAACCCTTTAAACCCTAAGCCTAAAATGGTCCGCCTCGACTTTTTTTCTTATTTTGACTAATTGAAAGACTAGAAAATACTGGAACATTGAGGAACTATGGGTTCTAGCTCGTGGACTTCATCACTGTTAATACCGAAGGTGGGATGCGGGAAGGGGGGGGTTAAAATCCACATCCCAACCCTGAGGGGCAACATCCCAGGCCCCAGCATGGATATTTGTTGTGTATTCACACATGCTGTGCTGCATTTGTCCAGCAGTCACCGTCAAAGCGTTCATGTGAGTCTGGGCATAGCAACGTCACTGTAAAACCCAGTTTACACGACAACGCTCTCGGGTGAAAACGACAAAATATTTTACCAGACGCAGCAGTGTTTTTGGGGGTTGAAAACGCAAAAAAGTGAAACCACCTTCCAGAGTGGAAATCTTAAAAACACTCCACTCTCGCGTCACAATCTTTCTTGTCACGTAGAGTTTACACCACAAGATAATAACATGTCTGATTATTTCCCTTCGATGGATAGTTAAGTTGCCCTAGCTGCTTCAATTAACATCCAAGAGTCACTTCAGCAATTCACAAATCTTTATAGAGAGTAGTAGAGAGCAGAGAAGGAAGATGTTCTTTGTCCTGTTTTGTGATTGTATTTTGTGTTAGTGGAGAACAGGAAGAGAAGTCGAAAGGTTCTATGCGGTCTTGGTGGTGATGATGATGCTACCTGGCGTACATACTTCATCGATAAATAGGAAATTTCAAACACTTTTTGTGTGTCTGTCTATTTTCCCCAATACACACATCTAAATGCAGAATTAAAAATGAGAATGCAACACCACTTATGTGTTCTCGGCTCAGATCGTTACCATCTAAATGTAGCCTAAGGCTATTGTATTCCAAAATTACTGATATCTCCCAAAATGCCACTTGCCATTTTTGCTTGTCTCTTCCTTGACCAAAAATACCTAAATATACCATAGTCTGTCCACTTCCTATTTATAATATTTGATGCTGTGAGTGAGTCCGTTTGTCCATTTTTCCAGTGCACTTTTTTTTTCCAGATCTTTCAAAATCTAGCAGTCATTTACAATTTACTGCATGTTATAATTCTGCTAAAACGGCTTCTTCTCTAGCTTCTAGTACAGGTGTGAGTGAAATTACTGTAATGACCCAATATAAAGCACAACGTCTCAGGGTTCATAAACCGTTGGAATTTTTTTACAATTGCACAAACAGCGAAAGAGTTACAGCCATCCAAACTGCACATGGGTCAGGTCAAGCGGTTATGGAGCTACAGAAATGGACATCAAATATACAAATTTTCTTTCACGTCTTGTAAAAAGTGGTTAAGATGTCAAAAAGTATGTTTAAATATATGTACTTCTTGGAAGTTTCATTAAAACAGATTAAAAGTTAATAATAAAAACAAAAAAATGTTGTGGGTTATGGAGCTACAGCCTCAAAATCGGAATCATGTAATGATAAATCTTAAAAATGTGCCATTTCTACAATGTGTGAAAATCTGTTTAGGACAGTAATAATATGAATGAATACAAGTAACACATACAATAAAAAACATGTTACTTTAAATTTTTTAACATAGCAATAATATTGTGAAAATGTGGTAAAAAGTGAGTGCAGAGAGGTATCAATAAATTTGAAAGTTATGTTTGTTCTATCAGTTGTAGCTTTTTTTTTCTACTGAATCAATTGAAAATTGGAAAACGGTTTCAAAAAACAGAGATTCTAAGCTAATAAGAATAAGTCCACAAAGTATATCCTAAGAATAACTTTGATTTTTATCATACACGTTCACTTTCCCTTGACCTGACCCATATGTGTCAGCGATGACACGTCAGGTATTAAAGCGTTACACATATAAACCGCTTGTCTGATTTGAGAAAAAATACCCTGAGGATTCATTTTCCTGCCTTTGTATCTGGTCTATTTTACTGACTGTGATAATCGTGGTTAGCTGGAGATGCACTGTATTTCTATTTTACTGTTAAAACCCAGTGTCAGGGTGACAGACAGTACAAACAGCAGTATTTACTACATTACAGCTGACTGCAGTTGCAGATCGGGCTCTTGTAACTGTGTAGCTGGGCGGATGCTTTTTACTTCGCAAACATCTATAAATAAAAGCGATAAACAGAAATGCATTATCATCAATACAGACAAATAAACCAAATAACCAGACACTACAGGTTGCAGTACACTGCAGAAAAACAAATCTTGAGTAAAGCCCATTACATTATTTATCATAGCTTTCAATCACCCACATAATAGCATACTAATTAACCTTTTCACTAGCAAAGATGTACGGCCAATTACCCCGCTGGATTGGCACAGACTGTTGATCACCAAAGATGTAAAATGGGGAAAAGTGATAACCATGGCGGCCTGTACTGATGGGTTTCATGCAGCTCCGCGCTCAAAACACTCCTGGCTTTCAGTGTTTCACGTGTTGTAAGGTTGATCAGACTGTGCCACAGTGATGCAGGTCAACACTATGAAGAAAAATAACGAAATGAACTCTGTTAATCAATGGCATGCTATGCGTTTGGTCCGTGTGGAGCGTGGTAAACCCCTCTGTTGAAAATTATTTTTGATAAAGGTCAGACTTGCTGGATACCGCTCACATATTTAATTTTCTCCTGGTGGCTGATGCTGAATTCCAGCTGTCTGTTGGTGGACACTGAAAGAAATGCATTTCTTTCTCTGTTACGTTTTATCTTTATTTATTTTTTTTATTTTTTTTTTGTGACGTGATAGTTATGACAACTGTGCAACTGTGACACATTTTTTGTTGGTGGATAATTTTACTGCAACAGTGAGATATTTTCTCGCCGGTGCACTGAACGTAAGGTTTGCAAAAGCACTGATTTGCAGTTTCTGTAAATTTACCGTCATTCAAACTTCACAGGCAAGAGTATATGGCACCCAAAATATGAATGCATCTATCCATCCCTGTATCCAAACTGTAGTGTGTACCGCAGTAAAAACATATTTCATATATATATGAAAAGAGACTGAGGATGGATGGAAAATGGAACTAAATGGGTTCTAAAGATTAAAGTCAGTGTTTAGTTTGATCCCTGACCCAATGACCACAAGCAGCAAAAACTGTTGGAAACATCTGACATGTATTGAATAAAACCTGGAATAAAAAATCAGAAAGTGAATGCCAAGAATTTCATATTGTCTGAGCAAAAGGATTAAAGACATTAAGTGTAAAAGGAAGGTCACATTAAATACACACATATATATAAAACCTATATTTATCCAGGAAAAAAGCTAATTTTCAATCTCTTTTTCAAAGGTGTCATGGTCAAGGCACCAGAAGTTGTACAAAATAGAAATCCCAGCCATACATCCACACTAAAAATATACATAAAACACAATATAAGTCTGTTCTAAAACCATACATAAAACACTAAAATAAGAACATAAATATAAAACACCACCATTATTTTAAGAGGTACTAAAAATATACAACAATGGTCCTTAAAAGCATCTCAAGGAACAAAAACCTTTCAAACTTCAAGTCCTCTCTGTCTTTTTCTGTTAGTCCACCCTGTTTTGACCTTAAAACACACGGTAAAGCAAAACCACTGAACAAAGCCTGTTTCATTGAAATAATGTATCAGAGGTTAGGGTTATTATTGTTTTTTTTTTTTTTTTTTTGGACGGGGGGGGTTTATTGTGAGGCTAGTTTGTAAATGTAAATATTTTCACACTGCAATTTCACACCCTTGACTGTTAATATCTTAAGTGTAATTCTTCCATTTTGCAAATTCGTCCTGCGGGCTGGATTGGAACCTTTAGCGGGCCAGTTTTGGTCCCCAGGCCGTATATTTGACACATATGGGTTAAAGCAACAGATTTATTGCCAGTTATTTGAAGCTCCAGAGGCTGCACTGTTGAGTCTAAAGGAATAAAGAGAATAGACTATCGGGACTAAGTTCATACAGTTTCATGGAACAAATATAAAAACGAAGGGTGTAAACGCAGGTTAGTGCTTCTGATTTTTTAGGCCTTGCGGGCTCAGACAAATGTAAATACAGTTTATGTACGAGAACGGCACCACAAATGCTTTTCAAAACAAAGACTCATATTTGAATAAAACATTTTCTGGTGTTAAGTGTGGCGGTAGGATACCTCCCTCTACATCGGTTTCATCAACAGACATGACTTTGAAATTGAAGCGCCGTCCTTGATCCTGTCTGCTCTGTGAATATTTCAGAAACGTGGAAAGGGGTAGTGAGACATCGGGCTTGGGCACTATCCTTGCACGGCTGTCTTAAATGTCACAGGTTTTTGTCGGAGGATAATTTTACTGCAACAGTGAGATATTTTCTCACCGATGCCCTGAATGTAGACCGAGCACCGATTTGCACTTGCTATAAATTCACCGTAATTAAAATTTCACAGTCAAGAGTATATGACACCCAAAATATGAGCGCGTCTATCCATGACAAGACACATACTGAATCATCAGTCAAACGCTGATGATGAGCTATAGGCCTGGCGAGGGGCGGGGGGGCAGCATATGTCTTTGGTTATATGATTTTTAATGCTAAATGACATTTTAGGATTTATGTCTTCGTTCACATACTGATTTTCTGACTCAGAATTTATTAGCTGTCCTTCAAGGACATGAAGCCTAATAGTGAAAAATTGGGCTTTTGAACTTACTTACAACTTCAAAAAATATTTTCATGTTCTACATAACACATAGCCCCCCCACTGGGCTCAGTGTCTGGGATAGCTTTGCTTCTCCCAGACGACCCCCCCCATCCCCCCTCCCCCCTGCATCAACCAGTCTGCAGCGTGCCTTTTTACTCTCAATGCTATGCGTGCATCTCTTCCCTGTGGACTGTCTGACACTGTGCTTTGATCTTTGTGGTCATTTTTCATGTCTGCGTCGAGGGTAACGCACCATAAGGAACGACTATCGCCCGGGTTTGAAAAGAAGAAAAAGGCAGACTTGTCCTTTAATGCTACGCAGCGGGCGAGGGCAATTCATCTTTGCCTGTGTCTTGTTTTGTAATCGCCCGTGTGAAGTTGCAGTGCGCCGCGCTATTTGTGAACGGCGCTGACAACAGAGGCTACTTGGCCGATCGTTCGCTCCATCTGCCGTGATCGACGCCGCCAGATTGGAGACACTTCCTGGGTGTTCTCCGCATGTCCGTGCTCGCTCTAGGTGACCGGGTCCACACTAAATTACATGTCACTTTGATGCCAAAGCCTCTATACGCTGCACATAATAAGGTCAGATAATGTGAATCATCATGTATGTGTGACTCACTTCATCACGGTTTACATATCACGTGCGATGCTTGTTGATGTTATGCTTTAGTACAGATTGCAAACTTTGAAATTCTACCACTACACCAGTAACTAGCCTTCAATTTCACATCTAGGCCTTCACTGATGTTCTAAATGACTTTACCCACCTTTTAAAATCAATACTGTACCATCAAAACATACAAAAAGCACAATATAACAGGGTGTTGCATCAGAAAGGTATCTTATCCAGCGAGAACAAATGCCATTACTAAAGCAAGAAACCCCATGAAAACAAGTCAGCAGCCACAGGTGCATCACATATATCGTCTCAAGAAACATCAGTATTCACTGAATCACATAACAAAAACATATGAATGTTAATAAAATACATTATATTCAATTAAACTACTGCTTATGTATAATATGAATTACAGTATGTGCCTTTATTATGTGTGTTTATGTAATGATCCTCTGCAGTTCAAGCAAAATCCCCTGTTCTTGTAATTACAATACAATATTTATTCAAACATATATGCACTATTTTTATAGACGTGTCATAGATATACATACTATTAAGAGTGTTAATATTGTTTCTATTCATATTTTTTATGTATTTTTAATGTTCAACTTTAGTTCTGTTATTTAACTTTTTGTAAAATATGATAAGTTTTCTTATTTTACTTTTATTTTTTGTAAATGTGTATTCCCTATTCATATTTTCTTACGTATAGTTTTTTTCTTTTTATTTATACTGTTGCACTGACTGGAGTAGCACTGTTAATTTCATTGTACACACAATGACAGTAAATGCTATTCTATTCTATTCTATTCTATTCTATTCTATTCTATTCTATTCTATTCTATTCTATAATCAATTTCTTCTCCTCTTTCAGCCATTGTGGGTTCAGTAAACAGCCATTAAATATAAACAACTACATTTTAGCTTGTGTGAGTGGCTACAGATACAGTTCACTAGCTGAGCGTGCTCTGACTAGTTGCTCTTTAGGGCCTGTCCCAAAGTCCCCCCCTTGGCCCTACAATTCGTCCCTACCCCTACGTTTGGAGTCATGTTTCGGAGGGGTAGGGTGTCCCATTTCTCTTTAACATTGAGGGGGAGTGGACATTCTGCCCCTTTGAATGGAGTCAGCTTGGATGCAGACTTGTGACGATTGCTTCAGACGGAGGGGAAGAATTTGCCGCCCATAATGCTTTGCGCCGCCCACAATGCTTTGCGAACACTTCCGCTTTCCCAGCGTAAACATATGGTAAACATGGCAACAGGAGCTGGAAAGCAATCGCACAAATGTGTTTTCTTTTCAAATAGCAATCTTCTTTGCAAATCTGATGGTACGGCTTACGTTTTTGCAAACGAAAACATATGTCGAGTTAGAATGTTACATTTGTTATTTTTAGACTATCGTAATTACCGTGCCACCTTAACTCGGGTTCACTAACTTTGTAAATCCCCTTACACAATAATAGCCGCAATGTCTTGTTGTAAAATTGGTGGGATGTCGATGATAGCATATAAGAAAAGACGTATATGACATATAAGAAAAGACTCGTCATATACGCGACCTTGTCACTTATTGATGACGTCGGCGTCCCATTGTGTCGGTAGAAATCCCTAGCACTTGCGACTCCGTTCCGAAGTGGACTCCAAAACCAGCGCTAGTTGCCAAGGGGGGACTTTGGGACAGGCCCTTAATGATGTAATCGTACACTTGGTAGATCGCCCCCTCGTGGCAGACATGAAATCTGATTGGTTAAAGCAATAGGTTCTTTGCCATTTATTTAAAGCTCCAGCAGCTGCACTGTTGAGTCTAAAGGCATAAAGAGAATAGACTATTGGGACTAATTTATCTCTTTAAAACCTGACGTGTCATCGCTGACACCCCCTCCGCATATGCAGTTTGGATGGCTGTAACTCTTCCCCTATTTGTGCAGTTGGATAAATTCCAACCGTTTCTGAAACCCGTGATATTGCGCTTTATGGGTTTTACTGGGTCATTACGGTAATTTCACTAATGACTGTACTAGAAGCTGGAGAAGAGGCTGTTTTATCAGTATTATAACATGCAGTAAATTGGAAATGATTGCTAGATTTTGAAATACCTGGGGAAAAAATAGTGCTCTGGACTCACTCAGAGCATATTTTCTAACCTTTTTATAGTCAAAAGAAGAAGAAAAGTTCATGTGGACAATTTTAGGTTGAAAAAATGAATACATCTTCATGGAACAAATATAAAAATGTAGGGTGCAAATGCAGGTTTAGTGATTCTGATTCTTTAAGCACCTTTTACTGCATTTCAAAATAAAGACTCATGTTTGAATAAAACATTTTCTGGTGTTAGGTGTGGTTGTAGGATTCCTTTTTCTGCTACATCGGTTTCATCAACAGAGATGACTTTGAAATCAAGTGCCATCCTTGATCTTGCCTGTTCCGTGAATATTTCAGAAAAGTGGAAAGGGCCAGTGAGACATCGGGGTTGGGCACTATCCTGCAAAGCTTTCATCAAAAGAAATGACTTCACCGGCTGGGAGTCAAAATATACAGAGTTAAAATTGTCAAGTCTGTTTAAGCCATTACTGTAATGGAAGCAGACTGACTGAAGAAATATAAATGTGCAGTGCAGAAGGGCAGTAACACTGGGTTTTCATAACATTCTACTTGGAATTAAAAAAACTGTGTTTGAACGCAGGGATCATAGTTGTAGACTCGCAGCTTAAACATGTTGTATAATGGATGTAAAATATCCCCGCATCCATACAGGGAGAGGGTCGTTTATATCCAAGGTTTACATTGACCATGACATAATGGAAGTGAAGTCTGTACATGATATAACCTATAGCGTCTATGCTTCTATTTAAACTCTGGATTACATAATTGCCTGCTACACACAGGCTTATGCATGTGTCATTATGCAAGTATTACCTTCTGTCTCGTGGCCAGCAATGGCTGATAAGTGACTGTTGTAATATATGCTTAATAATGTGGTTTTTTGAGGCATATGAATATAAACGGCTTCTTTTGGCAGGGAAGTATAATAATAATAATAATAATAATAATAATAGTAATAATAATAAATCTTAATTTTCTAAGCCAATTTGATGAGAAAAA
>JAPQRP010000014.1:11871459-11886493 GCA_037367295.1 Apogon hyalosoma
GGCTGGGATAGGCTCCAGCGACCCCCGTGACCCTAGTGAGGATAAAGCGGGCTCAGAAAATGGATGGATGGAAGTGTGTTGTAACGCAAATGCTATTGAACATGTATCAAGTAAATATTACTGAAAATTGTTTAGTAATGCTTTACATTACAGTGGTACAGCAAAAAGTAATCTGTTACTGTAATGCATTACTCCCAACACTGTTGGGGCTCAAGGCTCTCCCTTTAACATAATAGACCCTCAATATAAATGGTGCATGCTCAATAGACTCCTTTCCAATACAAGAAATAACCTAAGAACCTCAGGGCACAAATTTGTGCCCAAGCCCCACCCACAAGAGTAAACGCCACATCCCAAAAGATTCGAGGCGTTCCTCAGAAATGCAATGTCACAAGATCATCTGAACCAGGGGTGATCACACTTTTTTTTAGTTTGTGAGCTACTTTTGAAATGATGCACGTCCATTATACAGGGTGTCCCAAAAAAACTGACATCATTTGAGATGTCCATATCGGAGTGACTACATGGTCAGGAGAAATGATACAAAATAGGATTTATTTTGGACATGAAATGTTTTATTCTACAAATTTCAAATGAAAAATTCAGGGGGATGGTAATTTTATAATGTTCCAAAGTTATTACAAATGTTCAGTGTTTGCCCCGCTTAGCTTAACCCTAACCCGTCCAGATCCTTTTTATCCGACACAAACAGCCTTCCTCTTGAAACTTCTTATTATGCCATGTCCAAGTCTGCTTTCCTGTTGGTGCTTGTTTATGACATTTTCTAACAAATTCACATTGCGCATTCACATTTGACTGAGTTTGGGCGTATTTCAATACACAGGACACCTTCTCTGTTGCAGTAAGCGACCTTTCTATTCCTGAAAGCAGAACGATAACAATGATTACACTTTTTTGAGCAAAAAGAGCAAACAAATTTTAAACAATTAGGTGATGAAACAATGTAATTTTTTTTGGGACACTCTATATATCAATAATGTCAGTGGATAGCTCAGTATGTAATACTACTTGCATGTATATTAATAGTTAGACAGCTCATAGGCTAACATTACTGACTACGATGCAAGAGACCAGGGTTCACCTCCTGGCAATTAGCCTTAACTCGAATTCCATTCCCTCCATCGACTTACATTATTTAACCTTATTTAACCAGGATCTCTCTTTTTTTTTGAGGGAGACCTGAGTTTTTTTTTTTTGTTTTTTTTTTTTAATGCCACACAATCCACCTACATTCACCCCTGGTCTAAATGCACTGTCTTTACTACCTGTGGAACAGACACTTTTCAGAGACTTTCGCATTAGAGGAAAAAAAAAAAAATTGCACATTTGATGGATAGACAAGTGAAATTTACATACAAAATAAATAAATAAATAAATAAACGACTGAAAACACATACTGTGTATTTTTATTTTGGTTTAAATAAATATGTTAAAACAGTGATGCATGTGCTTTGGCGTACCCTAGTGGTGATATGTGGTTAATTTCAGCAGCCCCTGTTGCTAGCGTGATATTAATTTCTTTATTTGCAAGCGCCACACTGCAGCGTAAACTGCACAGCTTACCTCGTCAAAACCTGCTCATTTGTATGTGCCACCAAATATTCAGCCTTCATTACTTTCACTCGCTTTTACACCTGGACAAGATAAGAAAGTGTTTAAGCAGCACTCAAGATTAAGTGCAGCCCGCTGTAAAGGCCAGCTTCAGTACTGTATTAAATATCACCTCTAAAGTAATTGCGTGATAAAATGAAATACCTAAAAAGGAGCTTCTTGTTCTCGTGGTGTTTTTTCTTTTTTTTTTTTTTTTTTTTGGTGCAGTGGTTGCAGCTGCAAAACAGGAAAGACCCTACTAAAGTTGCCATTTGACACTGACACTTATTTGTTTAGCTTCTTATTTTCTTCTTCAGTCTTTCACTTTCACTTTTTCGTCTGTCACTCTGCCAAAAGATTCGACCCCTCTGATAAACAGCTCAGTATAGAGTTGAATAATACAGAATGGGCAGAAGACTTCCTTTATTCCTTTTTCCTTACAACTTTGGAGAGTCTGATTATTATTATTATTTTTTTTTATGCTGACCAGCTGGTTATCGGAGTTTCCATGCAACCACATATATCTGGAGAAGCTGTATTCTATCAGTTCAATTCCATTAAATACCTTTTTTCAGCAGGAGTCTGCCTGCCCATTTCACAGACTGTCAGTCATTTTGGTTTGTTTGGCTTTCTGTCAGTAAATCCCTTTGATTTTTCTGTCTCAATTGCTTTGAGTTTCTTTGAGTCTGTCACTATATGTCTGTCTGCCAATCTTTAACTCTGCCAAAAGAGGAGATTTTTACCTCTGCCAACCAGGTCATGTGATCACCGCCATCTATCTGTCTGTGTGTCTGTTTATCTGTCAGCAGGATTACGCAAAAATGACCGTATTGATTTTCATGAAAGGAAGGGTCAGGCACAGGCCAAGGACAGACCCATTAAACTTTAGATCAGAACCATAAAAACTGACTATTACTAGACTGTTGGAATTAATAATAAATAAATAAAGTGTTACTTTTGTGGTAGTTCCCAAATAAACTTCTCTATATTTAACCTTTCTTAAATGATTTATCATCATTTATTGTTATATTATCTTCTGTATTTTGCATTTTTTTTTCTGCGTAAATCGTGTATTTTCTTATATTTAACTGACTGATCATGTAGATGTTCGTAAAAACTCAGAGTAAAGTTGAGGGTTATTATATCAAAAACGAAGAAAACTGAAGAAAAAGTAACTATTTTCAGTCAAATCTATCATTAACTGAACATTAAAACACCCATGTACAACCACTGTCATTTGTCGAACTCCATGGGTTTTACTGGTGAATCAACGAGCCTGTTTACATGACCTTAAAAGTTCGGTATCTGGGAGTAATCGGATAATTGTAATAATTAGATCTAACATATTTACATGCGCTTAAGAAATGCAATAATTGAAAAACAGTGGTTTAGACGCTCCGATCCGTTATCGGATTTCTTTCGGAGTACGTATGTATGTAGTGATGGTAGACTTAAAGTTCCTGTTGTTGTCTCCCGCTCACATTTGACTACAACTCCCGTTCTCTACAATTTTTAATTGTGTTAACACATGCGCAGACGTGAAAGAATGAAATAAATCAGATTAACCAGTACACATGCATGAAGACATTGGAGTATTAGGGAGAAATATAGGTGTGTTAATCCAATTTCTCATAATCAGGTAACTGCCGGTATCGGTTAAAGCCTATCAGATTATCCTGTTTACATGGTCACTTGAATAATCTGATAACTCCAGAAATCGGATAATGATCGGAGTATTGGTGTGCGTGTAAAACGGGCTCAATGTTGCAGAAGATGAAGGTGTTTCCATAGTAACTATGGAGCCTCCAAAGGTCCAAATGGGTCATATCTGATAACCATGAAAAGATGACGAACTGTATTTTGCACCAATTATTTGCATTTATTGACAGGATCAGTGGCTCGACAGGTATTAAACCGTTTACATCAGTGGATGGTTTTGGTCGACAGTGGAGGTTTGAGTCTTTATGGGTTAAATGGAAATATTCACTCTCGTTATGCACTTATTATATTTTCGATATCTAGCTTTATATGCATGTGACTGTTTATGTGCATATTTACACATTTGTCCACAGTAGATGCGAGATAAGCCTCATGTAAAACAGTCATCAGCAGTGCCCTCCAGGGATACGTGCTATCCTAAGTGCTCTATTCCTTATACAGCAGTGACTGCACCTTTAACAGCCACTTAATATGTAGTTCAGGACACTCGTGTCTCTTGCTGTGCCCCAGTTCAGGGGCTGGATCCTGGGAGATCTGCATTTTTAGACCAAATACATCATAAAACTTCCGGAGAAACGCATCATCCCATTTTTCCTAATTTGGAATTCATGCACAGGGTTGTGTCTAGTTATATGTAGTTGCACTACATAAATGCAACACAGCTACAGAAGAGAAAAAAAGTGATTTATTTACAATTACTATTAACTCTTAGAGACCCAAACAGCCACTGTTAACCAAAAGCATCTACTGATCTATAATGTTTGATAACTGTTGATCCACTAATCCTATCAATACATGGAAATAATTTAAGTAAAATGTAGTTTGTCATGCTTTCATGGTCATCAGGTATGACCCTTTTGGATGTTCAGAAGCTCCATAGTGAGCACGGAAGTCACTTTTTCTTCAGTTTTTGTCTCTGATATAATAACCTTTAAATTTACTCTGAGCTTTTATGGACTTCTACATGATCAGTGATTTAAAAGTAGGAAAATACCTGATTTATATTAAAAAAATGCAAAAAGCAGAGGATAATTTTGCAATAACTTGTAATAAATCACTAAGGAAAGGTTAAATGTAGAGTTAGTTTGGAAGTCAGCACAAAAATAAATCTAGGTCTTTAAGGGTTAAAGACTCTGAATTATATTATACAGTAAAATTAACAGGGTAACTAGTAATCTGTACCTATTACAATTCTAAATGTATCACCTTCATATCACTGACGGAACACCCAACACATGTTTAATGAAGCATTCATATAAGCTGGAGAACATTATATCTTCATAATTTCTCTAATATCTGGACCAGACCTGGGCAATTTACGGCTACATCCGGCCCTTTGGTCATTTCCTGTCCGGCAGGGGCGGCTGGCCCATAGTAGGCGATAGTGCATCGCCCTCCTTAAGCCACATGAAAAAAAGAGAGAAAAAATAGTTTTGCCGGCCTAAGTCTATTGTTGTCCAAACTGCAGCCTGAATATCGCTGTGACATTCAGGCTGCTGAATGTCACTTTTCAATGACCAGCCCCGCCCCCTTGGGGCAATTTCAGTCAGATTGAAAATCGCCCCAGGCACTCTCATAGACTTACATGTTGAGATTCTTTTTGTTTTTTGTTTTTTTTTTAATTTTGGACCCTGCAATTCCTTTCTGTGGTCTCCAGGAGGGCTTGCCCCATTGAGATTTGATCATACGCACTGATGCATGCTTGGACAAGACGCACGGCGCGTGCATGTGTCGGGAGACTGCAAGATCGAAGCAGGTGTTCGAAGAGGTGTTTCCCCACCTTAAAGAAAATCAAGACGTTCCTGAGAAATCCAATGTGACAGAAACAGGCTTTCCCTGGAGAGACAACTTGTCAGGAACATGCCTGATTTCAATGAGAGGGCAGTTGATCACTTTGCCTGCTTGAAAGAGAGGTGAGCAAGTGAGTGAGTGTGTTATTAAATGGTGAGTTGTGTTATGTTGTACTCTCCAAATGCTGAATTGTAAATAGTTGTATTGATTGCATATTGTGGGCCAAATATATACTGAATATGTTTTGGAAAGATTTGATTAATTACAGTTTTGATGATGGTATAATTTGATTCGATTATCACTAGGGCATCCATGATGGCTATCAATTGTAGACTGTGCTAACAGAGATTTCATGGCCAAACTAGTAGATGACAGTGTATCTGCTGATGGCCATGGTGGAAGTGTTTTATTGTGGAACCAAATTTATTGTATTTTAGACATTTAACTCAGTATAGCTATTCAAAAATACTGTACAGTATGTACAATTCATGCCTGGTGTTGCCATCTAATGGTTGAACAGGAAAACCAAATTAAACAATGCGATGTAACACTGCGAAGTTAGCTATGTTACTTTTATTTATTATTACTTTACCTACTGAATGGGTCATCATAGCCATCATCGCAACAGTTACCCCCCTTGAGAAATTTGTCAGGACCAGCCACTGCTGTCCGATCCATGTAAGGTCAATCCTAAATTAGAAAATAAATACTATGCATACAATTCAAATATGTTGCTTTTATTTTGAAATGGAGGCTTTTATTATTTACGTATGGATGCATATATGTGCGGACCTTTAAGCGCAAACAGCCCAAACAAGTTTAGCTTAAAAGCGCCTAAAAGTCAAAATATCAGCTAATGCCAAAAAAAGGAAGGCTGATACAAAATGTCTCGTTTTAACAAGACACGGGCCGCTAAATATTTATTTACAGAGGATTTCAGTGCACTTGTTCAAGCCCAAAACAGACTGGATTATTCTCGCTGAAAAGTTCTAATGAACGGAAACTCAAAGCGCTTATTGCTTTTTGGATAAAGTTATTGAATTGCCTATCTTTAACGTTTAGCAGCTTTTCACTATTGTGTTGTGCAACTAAAAGGCAAGGTTAAAAAAATTAAATGAAATACTGAAATGATTGTTTCTTCAGCTCATTTCTTCCATTTGAACTACTCAGCTATTTCATATCTTTATCGTCACGGAATATTCTTATTATTTTAATTATCAATCGCAGTGCCGAACTATGTAATGTAATACTTTTGACAATGGGTGAAAATTATTATTCAGTAGAATTATATTTAACTTTTTGTTGGTTTGACCCTCCGAAAAATGAATTGCCCACCCCTGATTTGGACTCGTAGTGATTGAGTACTGTATAAAATGAAAAAGGCCTAGATGTGAACTAGACAATACGGATAGATTTGCTGGTCTGTAACTGTAGTTTTCCAGTTGCACCAGGCCCACACAGTCATAAAGTTAAAATATTTAACATCGTGAAGTTGACGAGGGCCGGGTCGCTGAAATGCACCATTAGTTTTAGTCTGCGAGGCGAGGCGGTGTCACTTCTGGGGCGAGGCTGAACGACTTGTCTTCGCTGGATGTGTATTTTGGAAGATGCGGCCCATCGGGTGAAAGACAGCCTCGTGTGAACGCGGCGAAAACATGGGGTCAGCTGTAAAACCTCACTCCTTCAATCCATTTGCTGTCGTCTTACTCCCGGCCTGTCTGCCTTCTGGAAGGATGAGGACCTTTGTCTCAAAGACTCTAAGGTCTGATTGAATTTTACAAGCATTTGGACCACCGCTACGCTAGTCGATGTATATATTTTATGCTATAACTCTATCAATTACAAGGACACAATTAGCTAGAAATAATTAGCTAAACAAATGACTCTATTGTAGGAATGTTTTGTTTTACACAAGTCTACAGCAATATAAATTCGGTTCAATTTTACCCATATTTCCTCATTTTTGCTGTCATTACTATTGATTACACTTTTGATTTCATTATTTACTTACTAGTTATACCAACAGTGAGAAAACTGGCTGCGGCCCATTACACAACGCTCCGAATTCCCAAAAATTCAGGCACCATTCACCAGTCAGAGTCAGCACACATAACACAATGTAATAAATCAACATTAAACACCATCTCCAGTGTACTCCCATGACTATTTTGTCAGGGTCATTTGTGATCTTGTAATTACACAGCGTCCTGTGCGTCAACTTTTAAGAATGATTTACAGTACGGGGTTCATCTGGCCTCATTAATCATTCTCATGTTAATAGGTTCTAGTGTTGCTTGTCTCTTCCAGGCCTGGGGTGAACGGAGGATGATACCAAGGAGCTCAATATTAATGTTGAGCCATTGCGTGCCATTACTCACTGAAGAGTACACTGTCATTGTGGACGGTGATTGTGAACAGAATGTATTAGTGAAGCAAAGGCTGACTTTATTTGCAGAATTTATATCTATGTGTAGCAGCCACGGGAGGTCCAAACAACAAAAAACAGTGACATTAAGATTCCCCTCAGCTTTGAAATCGCTCTTGCTTTTTTTTTTTTTTTTTTTTTTGTGTCTAGTGTTTATTTGGCTCAGTCATTTAGGAAAGGAAAAGGTCAGCGCCATTTATTGCTAACCTACAGTAATGACTGTGACTGGATAAGGGCAGTCCATTTTATTATACCAGGAATATTTGACTCATTTTCACATTCTTGAATGTTGTGATACAACAAAAAGCAAAGAGTCCTGCAAAATTACTCTGAACAGAAAAGCAAACATTTTTGTGTTACACCTTTTTTTTTTTTTTTCCCCCGTGGGCTGCAAGGTCCATCCCAAGCTAAATGGTTCATTTCAATAGAATCGGTATCTTTTACTGACAAGCACAGAATGTTTTCTTTTATTAACCCTTGGAACCCTAAGCCTAAAATGGTCCACTTGGAGTTTATTTCTTATTTTGACAAATTAAAACGGTTAGAAAATATGCTGCGAGTGAGTCCGTTTGTCCATTTTTCCAGAGCCTCCCCAATCTTTCAAAATCTACCAATTATTTAGAATTTACTGCACGTTATAATTCTTCTAACACGGCTTCTTCTCCAGCTTCCAGTACAGGCATGAGTGAAATTATCTCAATGACCTAGTAAAACCTATAAAACGCAACGTCTCAGGTTTCAGAAACCGTTGAAATGTTTCCAAATGCACAAAAAGTGAAAGAGTTAGAGCCATCCAAACTGCATATGCGCGGGGTGTGTCAGCGGTGACGCGTCAGGTTTTAAAGCGTTAACCATTTGGTCCTGTAGGTTATACCACTGATTCCAAGTGAAGATTGAAACTGCGGCTGATGTTTTTGTTCCTTCTGTGTAATACCAAAATGAACAAAAAAACAAAAAGGAAATGTATACAATCTGAGTCATGATCTGCTCTAGCTTTTGGCTAAATCCCTCTTTATTTAATGAGTACAACTGAGTGTCAGATCAGTGAATTCCTGCATTGTTCTTTTACGAATTAACATATGATTTCCTAGTGGTTGGGAGGACTGATTGATTCTTTACCCCGCCCCCCAAAGGGGAGGTAAGGGGTATTGTTTTTGGTTCAGTTTGTTTCTTTGTGTGTTTGCTTCTCAACACTTTAGCGGCAAAACGATTGGTTCAAGTCATACAAAATTAGGTTTAAAGATTGCCAGCGACCCAGAATAGATGTGAATGGATGTTTTCAATTTTTAATGAATTTCAATCTTTTTTTTTTTTTTTTTCCCATTAACTTATAACAGGTGAAATTTGTCTATGCTGTCTATATCTACGCTGTCATCAACACACGCATAGATGCGAGGGACGGGGTTTGTTGTGCCTGGCACCGCTTGTTGATTGATTATTTTTAAAATGGGACAGTTCATATTAATGAACATTTACATGTAAATACAAGAGATTACAGTCATACAGCTAATTTCCATCTCGAGTCCCATTGGCAGGACTAATCCTTACCTGGATAACAGATGTATCATATATTCCTATATTATTATCCTGTTCCTCATTTTAACCAATAAAGACCCAGTGCTACTCTTGTGGCAGTTCCAGTTTTTTTCCCCACTATATTTAACTTTTGTTATGTAATTGATCACCTTTTATTCTATTATCTTATGTACTTTGCATTTTTTCAGTGAAAATCCAGTATTTTCTTGTATTTAACCCATAAAGACCCAGCACTACTTTTACGTCACTTCACAAATGAAATGTTCTCTGTATCTTATCTTTCTTAAGTGATTTATCACCATTTATTTATAATATTATCCTCTGTATTTTGTCTTTTATCAGTATAAATCCGGTAATATACTGTTTTGATTTCACTGATCATGAAGATGTTCATAAAAGCTCAGATTAAAATTTATGGTTATTAAATCAGAAATAGAGAAAACTGAAGAAAAAGTTACTTTTTCAGCAAATATATCAATAACTGATTGTAAAAACAAGTGTGTAAATCCACTGTCATTGATCCAACTCCATGGGTTTTACTGGTGAATCAATGTTGTAGAAGATGACGGTGTTTCCACGGTAACTACGGAGCCTCCGAACGTCCAAATGGGTCATATCTGATGACCATGAAAAGATGACAAACTGTATTTTATACCAGTTATTTACATGGATTGATGGGATTAGTGGATGGACAGATATTAAAAATTTTAGATGCTTTTGGTCATCGGTGGATGTTTGGGATTTTATGGGTTAAAACTGCAACTGATGTTTTTGTCCCCGCCGTGTACTACCAAACTGAACAAAAAAATATTAAAATGAAATGGAAATAAATATGAGTCATGATCAACTTTAGCGTTTGGCTAAATCCCCCAATTTATGGATCACTTCATTTAATGAGCACAAGTGAGAGTCAGATCGGTGAATTCCCACATTGTTCAGTTATGAATTAACACGTGATTTCCCAGTTGGATAAAAAATATATATCATATATTCCCATATTATTTATCTTATAACTCATTTTAAAGCGGTGCTTCTGTAGCCATTCCCATTTAATGAGACCCCAAAGATTTTCTATATTTGCAGAAATTAAACATCTCATCTCAGGGTACAATGTCCATCCGTAGGGAGTTATTAATTAGTATTTCACACTCAAAACTGATACGAATAGAATTTGGTAGCAGCGGGCCGAGCGAGCTGTGTACATATGTGAACTGGGATGGACTCGGGTCTAGTCCAGTACTGAGTCCAGACTAAACTTGGGGAAGCAGCACTTAGCTACAATGCTGCAAAGAACAGGAGCAGACTGCCAGGAGAGATTAGATTTACCTCAAAATCCAGGCTGAAAACATTTTTCTTTTCAAGTGCCTATTAATGAACTCTACAACATACAGTATTTCTTATTTATTTTCTTAGTCACACTGTAAGTCATAATTAATTAGAACTGCAATGTAAGTCTGGATGAGTTTATACTCTTTGTTTATTCTTCTCTATTACTGATGTATGCATCCTGTTGTATTATATATATATATATATGCCTGTATTTTATTGTGTTATTAGTTGTATAGTGCACTGTTTCTAGCAGACCACCTGCAATTTCATATTGCACAACCTGTGTAATGACAATAAAGCCTATTCTATTCTATATGTTAATCTTTTATCATTTAAGCCTATTTACATTTCACTGTAGATATATGTTACTCGTGTGAAGCCCATTTAATCACCTTAGAGTATGAAATGTATTGCTTTTTTTTTTTTTACAAATACTATCAGTCAAAAGTTTGGATTCACCTGTTTTTTCTTTATTTTCATGACTGTTTACGTTGCAGATTCTCACTGACGGTATCAAAACTTTGAATGAACACGTATGGAATTATGTAGTTTAAAGAAAGTGAGAGATCTGTGTGACAACTCAAAACATGTCTTATATTTTCAATTCTTCAAAACAGACACATTTTGCTTTTGTTACTGCTTTGCACAGTCTTGGCATTCTCTTGATGAGCTTCATAAGGCAGTCGCCTGAAATGGTTTCCAACAGTCTTGAAGGAGTTACCAGTGATGCAGAGCACTTGTTGGCCATCTGCGGTGCATCTCATGCCATTTAAATGAGAAGGTGAGTCCAAACTTTTGACTGGTAGTGTATTTATTTGTAGTTTTTTGATGCAGATTTAAGTTACATTGAACATGTGAACATTCAGTTTCAAAAGCATTACACATGGCCCATTCTTCCCAACCCCCTCATCCTCCCATCCCTGGTCCTACATGACAACAGTATCATTGTTGTCACATCATGAATCTTGATATTACCACCATAATTCATAATGACATGAATAGTATCAAAAATAACGTAAATACTTATAAAATACAAAAATATAAATAAAAAAAATAGACAAATCTGCTTACTCACAGTTACATCCTACATGCAAAATATGGACATGAAATGCATTCCATTTTAAATAAAATTGCCTACAAACATGTGGGTTCCCGGACCTTAGGCTTTTACGTCTAATTATCTTGATATCGTGAAATATAGCAATTTATCACAGTGACATATGATTTGTTACTCTATCAGTTCATGTACATTAAACATCTAGTAGAGATACCAAAGTGAAATTCCATTCCCTGTGTTGAAAACGTTCCATAAATTGTATCACCTAGTGTATTTATTTTACTACATATCATGATTTGTAATGTTTGATGCCTTTTCTTTTATTTCTTTAAATTTTACTATTATATTATAATTCTTTCCACTCTAATTGCCTATCCAGATGTTACTGATACTGACCTCTAGGCTTCATGTTGCTTGTGGGATTGTGGGTAATTTCACATGGAAAACCAGTATATTTGTAAGGCAACCCAGGTTAATACGAGGTTAAAAACTAATGTAACCTAAACCTAAACTAGGTAGCAACGTTTACCATCAAACCAACAACCTTGCCTCACTCCAAAACCAATGCATGACGCAACCCCTAAAAGACAAAACAAGCAAGACCCTCACCAAAAGACCCATTAAACCATGCACCAAACAAATAAAACAACTTAATTCAACAATAATCCAACCAACCTAAGCTACTCGGTACAAACTAATGCGACGAGCCATCGATTTGTTCTAAATGTAAAGGTTTTTAAGTAATGGAAGTAAACAATATCGACACATACAGTTACTAAAGCTATTGAAATGAGGTGTTAAAGGTCCGTATAGCAGTAGTGGAAGGTGAAGTAGGAGTGCAGTGATGTGTGTAATTGGTGTAGGAATAAGAAAAAGGAGAACTTGTGAATCTAGGAACCACCAAAAACCAGAATACAATTATTTGGTTGTTAAAACCATGTACTATTTTAATTAAAAAAAAAAAAAAAAAAAAAAGGTAATTTTGAGTTTAATAGCAGCAACATGTTTTATATAAAATCAATGTGTGTCCATTTTTTTTTTTTTTTCTCGTAGCCACACAATAAGAATAACTTTATATGTACTTTCTAACAAAGGCATAAGAGATTATAATTGACAGCTTTGAAGAAAAAGCTCCTCACACATCCATGTCTGGTGGTCTTGGTGTTGACAGCCCTACATGGGTCCCACATGCACACGACAGCGTAAAACACATGAAAGTTACAGCTAATGATTTTCCTCACTCCGTAGACGATGTGATGAGCGGCTCCCCCGATCTCCACTCATGGATGCGTAGTGGGACGTTATTATTGTAGAGTAGGATCTGCTGAGCTTTTGTCAGGCTGGAGCTGATGTAACTCCACTTCAGATCCCGAAGAAATCGAGCTCAAATTAGTGTCGACAGCACCGTAGAACCGCTGATGGAAAAGCAGGAGGAGGGGGCTACTCCTTAAGTCTAGCCTTATTTTGCAGTTTTTATAGCATTTAGCCCCAGGATGTTTTGGATGCACCAGACAGCCAGCTGTTCCACCTCATGTCTTTACACTGACTTGTCGCCATCATGAATAAGGCAGTTGAACAGTTGTGCTGTCAGCAAACTTTAAGAGGTTTACAGCGAGGTCTTTGGAGGTGCAGCCACTGATGCAGAATCAGAGCAAGCACTAGAGGAAAAGTACACCCCTGTGGAGGACCACTGCTGAGGGAAAATGGGTCTAACATTTGCTTTTCAGGCTTCACTTGTATTGTCTTACCAGTTTGGGATGTTGGTGTTCCACCAACAGATGGGAGTAAGCTGGAAGAGTTCGGTTTGTTGCAGGTCTGTGATGATGGGGTTTACCCATAAAGACCCAAACATCCACTGATAACCAAAGGCATCTGCTGATCTAAACTGTTTAACCCTCCTATTATCCTCAAATATTACTAACATATTTTACTCTTGGGGTCAATCCGACCCCAGGGATATTTGCCTCCAGAAAATGATTTACATAAAATTGTTGATCAAGTTTTTGTATCAGGCACTTTCTTTATTTGTTAAACACATAAATAACCCCCTGATAATGAAATTGTTTCCCCCTTCCCCATGTCATGTTATCACCAAAAATGGAAAATCGCGGTCCCTCTACTCACTTCAGCAACAAGGTAGACATGCTGCTAAGAGTGTGTCCTACCAGACACACAGTCAGCCATGTTGAAGACGTAAAGGCATTATATTTAAGCAGGATGTGATTTGTTTGTTTGCCTCTGGTTTTTACATCCCTACTTCTGCTGAATGAATTTCATCCTTGGGGGGGCAACAACCCCAATGATTAAAAACCAACTGAAATAACAGATGGGTTGCGACTCAGTTTTCTTATACCTATAGTCTACATTGCTGGCACTAAAGACCCCCCACAGAGTCGGGAGTACTCGGATGTCTGTGCGAACTCAAGGCAGACCCAAAGCAGACATCCGCTGGACACGTCCGCACAAAGCTCAGTTGCTACGACCGCACGAACTCATGCACGCTACTCGGTGTCACACAACGTAGAACAGAACAGCCTGACAACCATGATATGATTTCATATATAACAATTTACTATAAGATCAAAGCAGAATACCTCAAAGTAATCTCCACGTAACATGTGACTGAACATCGTTACTGTCATATGCAAACTTAATTTTAACACAATACTTTTATCGCAACACTGAAACATAAATAAATAAATAAATGTGTGCACAGGACTCACACAAGGATACTGTAGTATATTTGCTGAATTGCATTGTGGGTACTGGACTTTTTATTCAGTGTGTTCTGTTTTATGCGCAGGGGTTCAAGGAGGGTTTTGTGTTAATGTTTATTCAGGTTAATGTGTCTGTTTTACAACATTTATTGGCCTTTATTTGTTTCTTTGTATTAATATGACACCATTAGTCGAACCTGTAGGCTGAAAAATGCCTTACCTGTCTGCCAATGTCAGTGTTATTGTTCATGTATTATTGTTCTGAACCTTGAGCTCCAAAATCACAAACAATTCCTGTGTTTCTGAAGACTCACAAAGCAAATGTTTTACTTTTAATATAAAAGTGTCACTATGCTGTTGTTAATTTGATGTATTCATGTCAGGGATCACAGCAAGATAATTTAGAAATTCATCTTCCGTCCCCCCATTGACATTTCGCAAACCCCACTTTAGGAACCCCTGTTCTACATCACTGAGTCTGTTTACATGGCCATGAAAATCTGATAACTGAGTAATCCGAAAATTGCCGTAATCAGGTGCGATGTGTTAACATGCACTTCGGAAATGTGATAATCGAAAAACCTTGGTTTGCTTGTTTCAGTCCATTATTTAATTTCTTTCAGAGTACATACGTATGTTATGACGTAAGACGTACACTTCCTGTCATTTTCCAAACCTCCTGTCTTGTCTTGTTACCATGGCAACACCTACAGTGTCAGCGTTAGTTGTCCTAATGCGGAGCTAATAAGACTACAAAATAGATTACATGTTGCTGCTATTTTATTTCATTTCATTGTTTGTTTACCTTTTCCTTAGCTCATGTTGTTGCTGCATAACTTCCATTTATAT
>JAPQRP010000014.1:11890585-11902297 GCA_037367295.1 Apogon hyalosoma
CCAAAGGAAGAAGAAGGCGCCAAAAACCCTCACAAGAAAATATCAGCAATATTATAAACAATAACAACCGTGGTGATAACTATAATAGCAACAACAACCAGAATAAGAACTGAGCATAGTGGGCAAAAAGACAAAAAAAAAAAAAATTGAATCGAATTAAATAAATGAGACCTACTAAATGAGGAACACACACACACACACAAAAGCATAAACAGAACATCACGCTGTGTATTCATAACAGTCACCCTGTATAGCCTCCATAGGCTGCCACCAGTGTCTGGTCTTTGAGGTTAATGTACAGCTGTTTGGCGGTTTGCCCACACCTCCGAACAGATGGGTGGGCTGTGGAGTTTTATGAATCTGAGGAAATGGCAGTGGGCTTTATATAATAATAAAAGACTCTAAGAGCTGGGATTCCAAAAAGGGGATGTCAATATTGTATTTGTTCCCTGCAGTGGCAGATCTAGAAAAATGGAAGGAGGGGGCTCTCGCTCTCTTATATATATTTATATAGCGGTCAAATGTATCTACACACACCAGTTAGATATAGGCCTATGTGTGACAACTTTGTGTGTTTCACTCAATCACTGGCTGTGTTCTGTGGCAAATGTCACGCAGTTCTATAGTTCCGACTGTAAAATAATACATTATGTACCTTCTGTGGCTTTTCTGGCGTGCAGACCCAAACGCTGCTTGAATAAAACGGTTGTGTCTCTACAGGATTATTGGACTCAAAAATGTGTGCCCATGCACCGCCCACAGGAATAAACGACACATCAGGAAAAAAATGAAATCAAACAGATAGCAAATAGGTTGGCCTTGAGCACCACTGGTTCAGCCTTTTTTGAACAAAACGCCCCTTTGTGTCATCATGAACCTCCTGCCGCCCCCGAAAAAATGTAGCGACCCGGGGGTGGGATGGGGCGTTATACCGCTGCTCAGGTAATGGCCCCCTCCTCGTGTCCACCCCCCCTCCAAAACAAGTTATCAATGGTGGGGGGGGGGGGTGACAGAGCTTATATACGTACAATAGGTTGCGCCCCCCTCGTGACCTGGGGGGCGGGATGCAACGGACATTACCACAGAAGACTGGGGGGTGCTGCTACAAACTTTATTACAGAGGGGTGAGGGGTGGAGGTGGGGGTACTTATGCTAACTAACGCCCCCCATTTCGGTCTTAGCACCCCCCTCTCAGCTTTCTCGTTCCAAACCCCCCCCAGACGGTGACCCAACGCCTCCTTTGAGAAACACTGGCTCAGTAGGTAACGCAACAGACTATCACAGAAAAGACTGGGGTTTGCATCCCAGCCAAAGCGGTCTTTTTTTTTTTTTTTTTGTTCTGCAAATTGTCAAACGGCGGTAGGTAAATCTGCTATTGGTTCCCTGAAAAAAAAGTTAATGATGTTACAGCAATGCAAACAATGTGAGTAACCGAAAGATGCTCCTACAGCCAAATAGGGGAGCACCTGTTCTTGAGGCTTCCTTTCACATGTACCTCCCTGAATTATACCATCAAGATAGAATAAAAATGGCAACCCCCTTCCCTTCTTTCCACCACTCTGTTTCCCTCAGCTCGCTCACATGGAAAGCTCCCCATAGAGTCCGATGCAGGAGCTGGAGCTAAAGCCACATCTGAGTGAACATTACGATCCCGCTATGTCTTAGTCAATGCAGAGAGCTCATCCATCTTGTTAGTTGGAGTGTCTGCGTTTCCTATGACAATAGATGGAAGTTTTTTTTTTTTTTTTTTCTTCTTCTTCTATCTATCTAGGAGTGGATGCTCTTTATCTTTCATCCTCCACCTCATCCTTTTCAGAGGCCCAGCTGTGATTCTTTGGGCTGCAGGTGGCTGATGGCCTCAGGGTTGAACTCCGGGTCAGTTCTCAGGTGGATTTCAGTAACAATCGATTACTTCTGTATCCTGACATTTTAAAAGAATGACTAGAATAAGGAGCGCTTAGAACTAAAGTCAATGCTGAATCTAAAAATAAGGCACAACTTAAGACAGTTGTGGTGATTTTTAACCCTGTAAAACCCGATCCATCAAAAACTAGCCACACAATTCTATTTTTTTGGAATTGAGATGTTTATTAGACCTTTTAACAACATCAAAACCAAACATTTTGGCATGTCATTTTGTTGATGATGTATTTTTGTATCACATTTGATACACTGGCCGTTTTTATTAAGCCTTATACGCCTGGAGGAAGGAGGTTGTGTTATGATGTCTAAAGCAATAGCCAAGTTGTCTAGTGGCTAACAGTTAGTAATACAATTTAGCACATCATGTTACTTTAAATTCAGGTTCTTTTGTTTTTTTTTACATCGACGCAGAAAAATCAATATATCTATATGCATGTATATAGGGGAAACTCTGATGTAAAGATGGCGGCCATATTGAAAAAAGCATAAAAAGCCCTTCCTCCTGCATCATTGGGATGATAATCCACCAGGGGACAGAAAACATGTATTGGGTCACATACAACAGGTTTGGTTGATAAGACAGATGTCTCAAAACCTAATGTAGCAAATATGATACAAATTGTTTTATAGGGTTAATTGTTTTTGGCACAATCTGAAATGAAAAGTAAAATGTTTAATATTCTTACAATAATTTTAAACTCAATGTAGAGTTAATGATCTGGAAAGTCTCCTTGCAAGATGTGAGGGAGAAAAACACGGAAGGGAGGGTATTTAAGAAACAGGGCGAGTTATGATGGAAAATAATTGTGAAAAAGGCATGGAAATTTTATGGTTTGGGGGCCATAGGTTGCTGTACAGTCAGAAACTTGAACTGAAAGAGCTCAAGGGGACTTAAAAAATCCAGAAGATCAGAGATCTGACACACATATCTGTGTCCATGTTGAGTGGAAATTCTCATTTGAGTGATGTTTTAAGAGTACAAATCTGACGTAAAGTTTTGCGGTTGAGACGAAGGCCACATATGACAATCTGCTGGCAGGGATTGCACCGACATTCTCCGTTGTCAGGGCAGGATTCACCATGTTGTTGTCACTGGTGATAAGCTTAAAGCTGAGGGCAGGCATCCAACTTGATATGTCAACTAGTCAAGCAAGAGATGTAGACCAGCATGCAGGGAAGAGAGGGTGATGGAAGAGCAGATAGTAGTCTGCATTGTAAGGACAAGAACAACTCAAGAATATGGAGAAAAAAAAGAAAAGGAGGCTTGAGGAGCAACCTAGAAGTAGTCAAATAAAGTATTCAACAACATGCAAGGTTCTGGTCTCCTATCTGTTTTGCCCACGTTGGATTTATTTTAAAAATAGGTGTGTCTGGCTCAGTAAAATGCATAACTATGCCTATAAAATCACTGTGGACCATGTTCAGTGATGCAAAACAATATCAAGCATCTCCAAAATGGATCCCTTTTATGTGATAATGTCTGTAATACTAAGAAATAAGACCATGTGTGGTAACTAACTTATTAAGCGACAAATACTTTTGATCATAACAACAACAAACATTTGTAAATCAGACATGTTTAGGTGATCAGCTGGGATGTTCCAGTCAGTTGTGTAGGGAATGTATAATTTTTAAACCGTCTTAGTTTGCCTTCAAATTGAACATCTTGCTCTCCTCGTAGATTCTAAAGCTTGATATATTTTATATATAAAGATAGTGTGTTTAGCATATTTCAAGCATATAATCTACAAGGTGGGCGAGAGTGTTATTTTATATTTTAAAAGTCAAACCTAATGATTTTGCTGTATTTTCGAACATGATATTCAAATGAGTTCGGGTCAAAGGTCATGTTTGGTAATTATATGGAACTGGATACATATTAAAGGCACTACTTGAGTATTATATGCATGAACGATATATAAGTGGATAAAATTGCGTAAGAGCTTTGATGTGATTATTTAGAAAATATTGGTGATGAAAGGTGATGGCAAATGGGGGCGACTTCAGCATCTGGAGGATTAAAGAGTTTGAGAAGATCAATATATGGCATCATAAGATAGATCCTTCCAGAAATCAAAAATTCAGCTATTTCTGAGTAAGTCTTTGAAAGTGGGCCAGGTAGGGACAGAAAGGAGACGAACCCTTAAAGGGCACAAGGGAAGCGGCTCAGGAGTATTTAACGCTTTAAAACCTGATGTGTCATCGCTGACACACCCTGTGCATATGCAGTTTGGATGGCTGTAACTCTTTCACTGTTTGTGCAATTGGAAAAATTCCAGCGGTTTCTGAAACATGAGACGTTGCGCTTTATAGGTTTTCACCCCTCGGCCAGGGGGTATTGTAATCATTTTGTCATCTGTCTGTCCATTCAACGACATAATCATATTATCTGAAGAACACACTGAGATATCTGCACCAAATTCATACTGTGGATGCAACTTGGCATGGAGCAGAAACCTATTGAAAATAGGTGACCGTCACCTAATTTTTCAAGGTCAAATGGCCTTGTGCAGTTATATATCTGACTACTTTCACATTTAAATATGTATGTAATACGTTTTACACAAAGACAATCTAATCTCAACTAAATTATAGGCAGTAACTTTCAACAGACTCTTACACTATATTTGGCTGAGGGGCACTTTATGTTATTGGATCATTACGATAATTTCACTCACGCCTGTACTAGAAGCTGGAGAAGAAGCCGTTTTAGCAGAATTATAACATGCAGTAAATTACAAAATCTTGCTGGATTTTGAAAGATCTGAAAAAAAGTGCTCTGGCAAAATGGGCAAACGGACTCACTCACAACATATTTTCTAACCTTTTAAGAAAAAAAGTCCAGGTGGACTATTTTAGGCTAAACGTGTAAATGATTAAATAGAGGGAACTGCCACAAAAGTAGCACTGGTGGGTTAATCCAGTGAGATTTGGATTCTTTTTCTGCAGTACAACAGTTCAACAACTCCTCCTATTCCTTCAAGCCAAACACTGTCAACTCTTATCTGTTTTGTTTCTTACTCCTGACAATCAACTGCTAGATTTTGAAAGTTCTAAGTGCTCTGGAAAAATGGGCAAACGGACTCACTCACAGCATATTTTCTAACCTTTTAGTTAGTCAAAATAAGAAAAAAATTTTAAAAATCCAGGCGGATCATTTTAGGCTTACATTGTGCTCTAAGAACAGGTCACCTAGAAGCCACAGTCTTTGAAGTGTCTTCATTTCACTGACAGATTAGGTACCTGATAGGTTTGTCTAAAGCAGCACAGTCAGACTTTATATAAACGCTGACAGACAGCTACCCAACCGAACTCAGACAACATATAAATGCACGGACAAGGAGTCGATCTCGCGCAAGTGGCAGTAACTTATGCCTCACTTTTGCACATCAGAAGTAAAAATGTAATTTCCACTGCGGGCACTCGTATCACGACAACACATCAAAACACCAGGAAAGGTAAAACGAACCAGTTTTAGCGACCGTTTCCGTGAATGACCTATCACAAGAGAAAAATAAAGCACAATCACTGTGTTGTGTTTAAACAGTGAATCATGAAACCATTACCTTTTATTAGTCCATAATTTAATTCATGAATAAAAACCTATGACAAAAAGAATCACAGTGCGATCTACACAGCATGGAAAGTAATTTCCTGCCTTTGGGGGTTTAGCTTTGTGTGAGGACTTAGGACTACACCTGATAAAGTGGGTACTTCTAAAAGCAGCGTTAGACTGATACATAATAATGCATTATATACTACAAGTGGCATGCTGACTCAGTGCTCAGTCTGATCCAAACTCAGCAAGGAGCCATCAAAGCCACACAATACAAACCTCTATTACATTCCTCCTAATTACCTTTGGCTGCAGACTGCAAACTGATTACACCGACACTGTGTTTAAAACTGTGGAAAGGAGAAGGGCACGAAAGGAGAAAGCACCTTGTTCCTCACAAAAAAAAAAAAATAAGGCCAACAGCGAGTGATTAATTCTGCAGGTTATTTTCTGTGGATGGATGGTCACATGGAACTCCGAAATGTTTTCCCCACGCAATGAAAGTGCACGTAAAAGACATTCCGATTTCTGACTTTCGTGAACATTCGTAGCTTTTCGAAGCCACGTTAGCTGTGGCTTTAGGGGTGAACATGTCAGTCGTCTGTCCGTCGCTTGATCAAGAGTGATCTGTGCCGTGAAGTATATAACGTGGAACAAAATGGCATGTTTCTCTTTCCGGTGTTTTTCGCACTTAGATTATATCATACGATTACTGTATGGAGGAACGGTGACATAACCCACTGGTGCTTGAACTGCTATTTTTCTGTGATCAGGATGTAAAAATGCACTGAAGATTCAATACAGGAAACTGAAGAATGTAATTCTGAACCTCTTTCCCAAAGTTTTATAATCCTAGTGATCGCCCAAACCTCTAATCTCTGTTTAGAGGGACTGTGCAATCCTGTGGTGCAAATATTGTTTATTGTTTAAGCCAGTGTGCAATGTTTGTTTTCTTGCTGTTGCTAATTTAATTCTCTCACTGCATATTATTAATTATTATCATTATTATTATTAATATTATTTTCAGCAGTAGTAGTAGTTGTATTATCTATATACTTTTATTACTTATATATTGTTGTTATGACTACTTTTACTGTTATCACAGATTAATCCATCATCATGATTAATCTGATTTTTTTTTTTTTTAATCTGATTACTGTCATGCATGTGCAAATAGGCAGTTGATCCGGCAGTGACAGGAACCAGAACCAACACATAAAGATGGAAGCTGAACAGCACGTTGGCCCTCTGGATGGAAATATGGGGACAAAAAAAACTCAAGATGGAACAGTCGACCGACATAAAGTATTATACACACTCTGCAGGAAGGAGTTTTCTTTTCACCAAAGCACTTCCAGCTTCAAATACCCCATTAACGCGAATTATACGTTAGTCTGGGATTCTGCTAGCACTTAGGCTAACACCTCACCCAGCTTGCGACGAACACGTTAAGTGCATATACTGTGTGCTCCCTCCTTTTTTGAGTCTGTTTGCTCATGCAAAATGAAACGCGATCAATATAGATTAAAAGTAAATCATATTTAATCATGATTAATTGAAATTAATCCACAGCAACCCTGTGATTAATCTGATTAAAAATGTTAATCATTTGACAGCACCATTTATTATATTCTAACACAATAAGCTACATATTTTCATTTTTATTTACTACTTTGACAGTTGTTTCTACTAGTGCTTTTATTCTGTGATATTCATATATATATATATATATATATATATGAATATAATACACATTGTGCATACAATAATACTAAATTATATTACTGCATAATAAGATACTTTATTCTTCTTCTTATTATTATTATTATTATAATTACTACTACTTTGATACTTGTGCAATTGCAATTGTTCACTAATGTTTTTATAGTTATATTGTTTTTTTTCTTGTGCTATTTCTTGTGTGTGTATTCGGTGATGTGCTGTTTTTGGAACCTCAGTTTCCTGAGGGCACTACCTAAAGGATCACTAAAATTCAATCTAATCTAATCTAATCTAATCTAATCTAATCTAATCTAATCTAAGGATAACATAGTAAATGAAGCCTATAGTCTGCAGATCCAGATGGAGGAGAGAATACAAGGTAAAGTGTCTAGACAGCAACACTGTGACCTGCAGCCTGACCTCAGAACTAACAGATGGATAAAGGTAGAATTTCTCTAACAGCCGTTTTGAAGCCAGTAGTTTGCTATTAGTCACCATGTTAGCTTTGTGGAGCTAGAAATGACAATGTTTGGATAAAATGGGCAGAACTACCAGAGCCCAAGGGGTCAGAATATGAAAGAGTGGTAAAGTAGTGAACTTCAGAAAGCACTGCAAAACAAAGTCATTTCAAAATGTTGTTCATGAAACCTACTGACTGCAACTACAGTTGAGCTGTCAGGAAAAAAAAAAAAAATGTGTTGACCTCTAAAGTGAGCAGGCTATCATGCAGACCTGTCAATCAAAGCGTGACACAACTTTTATTTGACCTGAGATCTGATTAACGGAGGAAAAAACTGATGAAGGATGGACCGCCAGATCACTTATTAGAGGGTCTGAATAAAATAAATGAGAGTGGCATGACTCCTAGGAAAAAAAATGAATAAAAATAAATAAAAATGAAGAATGAAGTATAGTGTCGATTTGGGATCAGTCACAAGGAGGAGTCATGCAAAACCTTCTGTGACAAAACTACTCACAATGTTACATTTCCTTGCGCAGCGTTGCCATTAGTGCTGCCGTATCCCAGAGCAGTTTTTCCAGCGTACTGTCTCCGTGACGACAACCAGTAGTACACGCAAAATCCTCATTTAAATTGGGCGTCTCCAAGACATTGCACCTGTTGTCATTTGCACAGGCAAACTTAATTGATCACCCACGACACACAAATCAATAGCACGCACATTTTTTGGCACGAGCAAACAAATTTGCGCCTGTTATTTGAGATCTTAGTAAATCAGGCCCTTTGTCTTTAAAACCTGACGTGTCATCACTGACGCATATGTGGTCTGAATTGTACCTCTTTCACTGTTCGTGCAATTGGAAAAATTCCAACGTTTCTGAAACCTGAGATGTTTAGCTTTGTAGGTTTTATTGGGTCTTTATGGTAATTTCACTCACGCCTGTACTAGAATCTGGAGAAGAAGCCATTTTAGCAGAATTATAACATGCAGTAAATTGTAAATGATTGCAAGAGTTTGAAAGATCTGAAAAAAAAATACTCTAGAAAAATGTGCAAATGGAGTCGCTTACAGCATATTTTCTAGCTTTATCATTAGTCAAAATAATAAGAAAAAAAAGTGCGATTTAACCATTTTAAGCTTAGGGTTTAAATGGTTTAAAAAAAAAAAAGTGTGTTAAAATGTCACATGGATAAAACCAGAAAGGTAAAAAGCCAAAATTCCCTTCTGCATCTTTCCTAGACCTATTACAACAGCCTGCACAGTGGCTTCCTCAAAACACAGCAACACCAATGTATAACACTAGCTCATATTTGCACAGAAATGTCAACTTCCAACTCAAATAGTAGATTTTCACTCATGTCCCTCCTTTATTACTCAAGAATATTCCATCCCATCCCAAACCTCTGACATATTGCACAAAAATGGTGATTTTCAGTTGAATTTAATCATATTCATTATTCAAATTAGAATTCCTACTTTATTCCTCTTTTTTTCAATGTGATAAATAATGACATTAACGCCAACCTTCAAAGAATTACTCTTTGAATGCGCAAAGGCGTAAAAAACAAACAGTTTTGGTGCAAATAAAAAAGACATCTCAGAGGCATTTATGCAAATATATCCCTTAAAAATTATATCCAGCATAAAATCACATCTACGGCCTTTATTTTTAAGCGATGTGAAGTCAAAGCACTGCAGCATAAAATGTGTGTTCAAGCCTTTGTAAGTGTTAGAATTGTATTCTTTGATGATACATTTTTGTACAGATGAGAAAGCACAGTATAATCACACATCAAGGCCAAACAGCAGGTGTGTGGACAAAGCTCCAACAAGTTGTTATATCTCGTTTTCTTTTTTTTTTTTTTTTTGTCTTTATAGCAGGCTGACAAAAACGGTTACATAAATACTAGAAAGTTTTTACGTGTCATAATCCCATCCCTTTGCGCTTCAGAAATGTCAAAGCACAGAAGACATATGGCGGTCAAATATAGTCGTCTTAATTGATTTTCTGAACTGCTGCTGGACATGGAGGCACTTATCTTCCTTCTGTTTTTCTCTGTTTTTTCTTTCTGTCTGGTATTCACTCTATGGTCTCTCCGTTCTCTCTTTCTTTTCTTTTTCTTTTTTTTTCTTTTTTTAAATTGAAGTGGCGATGTTTGTCAGGATCCTGTGAATCCAAACTGCACTCTCCTCTCATGCTGCTCTAAGGCTGACTATGGAAATAATCGAAACTGTGTCACTAGAGCCGGAAAGGTTAATCTTCGCAGACAGAGAGTGGGCAGTGCAGCTGAAGAGATAGACTTTGGAGTTTACTGCCCTGCTATTTGTCATACTAAGCCTCGCTTTAGACAAGGCAACTGGACACCTTGATCCGCTTAAATTAACTGTCAACATAAATGCAGTGCTGGGGAAAAAATAAATAGGAATAAACCCCTACCTTCTGCACCCCCGATGTCCCATAACAGAAGTGCTGTTGTGCGTAAAGGTCGAAACTGTGTCGACTGCAGGAGTTAAGACAGCTCAAAGAGATGAGTTTGAGAGCCATAACAAGCCCTTAAGGGCTAGAGACCTACAAAACTTGACCCTAACCCCCACGGACTTTCTTCTCATTGTACGATGGATGTAATTGGATATAAAAGGAGAACGTCTTAGCTGGCAAGCACACCAAGCAGAGAGTGGTTAATAGTGGTGGGTGTATCGATTCTGTGGTATCGCTGGTATCGATACTCACACACTACTCATTTCAGGATCGATTACGCTAATAAAGCATCGACATTAATTAATAAATGCGAAATAAAAGTGCCTGTGCCACGTCCGAATCTTATAGGGCAGGGTTCTACACCTTTTTTGAACACCCCACCCCCACCCGCCAAAAAGAATTTGTGGAACTGGGAGTGGGGTGGTGGGATGCAATTCTTAAAGTCTTAAAGTACCACTCATGGATTGAAGTCCGGGGCAAATTTGTGCCAAGTGATTTATATTTCTTGTGATGTACAACAGTAGTTGCAAATGCGCACACATGACAAAGTCACTTGCGACCACCCCCCCCCCCCCACCCCCGTGCTCATGCCTCCTCAGGAGAGTGTCCACGCCACTTCAGTTGTGAACCTCTGTTATATAGTAACTTACGTCAAGGTTTTGTACCGACACAAATCCCCGGCAGCATAAAACTGAACTAGTCCATCTATTTCATGTGACCAGAAGTACATCGATTCCAGTTAGATGTTTTTAGCCAGTTAGCAACAGTTCAGTCTGCGGCTGCGCGTGTCTGAAAGAAGAGTGTGGCAAAGGGAAAGAGGAGTGTGGTGTGGGTGTATTTTTCACCCGTGGATAAAACTGCAGCAAAATGTGTAGTAAAAATGTACAACACTGTAGCAACACCAGCGACCTTAAAACACCTGAAAATTAGCCCAGTTCCGTCAGAATTGCAGTCAGTTTTATTCTTTTCTAACTTTGTTTTGTTGTAAAAGTGTGAAAGGTGAAAAAAAAAGGTCTTTGGAGTTGTGACCATTTCATTGCATTCAATGAATACATTCAAATTATGTCATTTTTGATATTCATGTGTATTATTATTATTTGTGCTTTTATTTTTATGTTTAAATTAATATTTATGCTAATTATTTATTATTTATGTGCTTTTCTAAATTAATTTCATTGCTAAAAAAAAAAAAGAAAAAAAGACCAGCAAAGGTGATGCACGTTAAAGCTGTTAAATGGACAGTATTTGTCATGTGAGACATCACTTAAGTGAAAAATTAAAAAAAAAAAAAAAAAAAAAACACTGAAAGTATTGGTATCGGGTATCAAATATATTTGCCACAAAAATAATCAGTATTGTATCAAATCATAAAAGTGTAGTATCACCCAACACTAGTGGTTAATTCCAAAAGAGCACAAAAAAAAGTGGTGCCAGGCACAACAAACCCCGCCCCTTGTACATATTTCGCCCATTATAAGTAAATGGGAAGATGAAAAAAAAAAAAAAAAAAAATCAAAAAAAATTTTAACTTTTACCCACTTTTCCCAAAATGTAATGACATATATTCTCGG
>JAPQRP010000014.1:11952773-11963991 GCA_037367295.1 Apogon hyalosoma
AAAAGCAAAAAAAAAAAAAAAAAAAAAAAACTCGAAGCATTAAAAGGTTCTGTTAGATTTACCCGAGCTGTCTCCCTAAGTTTTATATTGGGGGAAAAAAAAGCACGAACAGAGCAAAGTTTCAAGTCACACTTTCACTTTGTCATTGAATTGCAGACTGAGATAATGATCGCCCCGACTCGAGGAATTTTTCACTCTTCCTCTGTCTGTGTCGCTGTAAAGTCAAGACAGGTATTTCCACTAGAATCCACTCAAAAGAGACACTTGATCCCAGGATGTCAGTGAAACTACCATATTGCTGAAGATAGCTGAAATTCCTTAATTCTACGGCTGAAATGTGTAAGGGCTCAAACTTTTATTACTTTGTGTGATACCCCGGAGAAAGAGCCTTTGTGCCGGTGACAGTGCACCTCTTATACACCTTTTATATCATTGCTGCGTGTATTTAAATGCCCTCTATTGAATTTACAGACAAAATCATGTGGGATGGACTGAGTTTTTATGACTTTACGTCCGAAAGCCCTGGCTGCAAAGGAGCACCGTTGCATGCCTGACCTTATTTTACATTGTGCAATCAAATTGAGGTTTGCAGACGATGTTAATGAAGCCAAATGCGTCCCAGCTAAGGTTTCCCGCCTGGGCAAACAAACATCTGCTAGTCAGCTAAAAGGGAAACTAGGCAAAGCGAGGAAGATATTCAGGCTTTTCATGTCTCAGGCCTGAATGCTTCTTCCATTGTGGCTCTGAATCACAGAATAAATCAGTCCCGAGTCCTGAGCGGCTACGACTGTAGATTATTAATGCGTTTCTGACATGTATTGAGGGGAGGGACCTCCATTACACATGCTTCAGGGTACATGCTTCTCCTCCTAACCCAAATGACCCCATTTTCTTAATAGCATATAACACTGGAATAAGCAGAACAACTAATTATATACAGTCGTGAACAGAGGGTCTATATATATGTGTTACAGTTCAGGTTTTCACTCTAGACCTGTGGCTTTTCATAGATTTAATTAGATAAGGAGTTAATCAGTTGGTTGATACATGTCCAAACAAGTCTAAAAGTTAACCTTTAGCTCTGCAACGCTGAAATGTGATGAGATTTCTACCTGAGCTGCACACAAAGGTAATCTTATACCCTCAAGGTTTTTTTTTTTCCTCCTCCTAGACGTTGCCTTCTCCTCTCCTCTCTTCAGTCCTCTTGCTTTCTTCGGAGTGGGCGGCCCTGGTTAGGCTGCAGCTCTCGAACGTGGGAAAAAGGCAAAACAAAAAAACAGCTTCTGTAATTAAAAGACGAAAACCGAATAAAGGAAAGAAGCGGGCCGTTTCTTTTTCTCATGGCGCCCTGAGGTCTGAATGTGAAAGTTCATCCCGTGATTTAGTTTAAGCGGAACTCATCGGTGGAGGGAAGTTGGGAGCACAAGGTCAGACTCAAAGCTGAGAATCGACGCAGTGCCGTATTGATTTTCGTCTACTGATGGGTCATCTAAGTGCGCCTTAATATTTCAATTTGCTTGAGTCGTGCACAAACTTTGCCTCTGACCTACTCTTTTGTCACCCTTCTCATATTCGAAGGATATAAAGAACGAGACACATTCAGAGCAGAACGTAATTAACCCATAAAGACTCAGTGCTACTTTTTCGTCAGTTCCCAAACGATTTTTTCCATCTATTAAAGTGATTTATCACCGTTTATTATAATATTATTTACCACATTTTGCATTATTTCAGTGAAAATCAGATATTTTCCTATATTTAATTCACCGATGATGTAGATGTTCATTAACCATTTAAACCCTAAGCCTAAAATGGTCCACCTGGACTTTTCATTTCTTATTTTGACTATAAAAAGGTGAGAAAATATGCTGAGTGAGTCCTTTTGCCCATTTTTCCTTTTTTTTTCGTCTCTTTCGACCTCTGGCAATCATTTACAATTTACCGCATGTTATAATGCTGATAAAAACAGCTTTTTCTCCAGCTTCTAGTACAGGTGTGAGTGAAATTACCGTAATGACCCAATAAAACCTATAAAGCACAACATCTCAGGTTTCAGAAACCGTTGGAATTGTTCCAATTGTACAAACAGTGAAAGAGTTCCAGCCATCCAAACTGGAAATGCACAGGGTGTCAGCAATGACACATCAGGTTTCAAAGAGTTAAGGATAAAGAGATAAAGAGCAAGACACAGTCAGAACAGAAAGTAATTAACCCATAAAGACCCAGTGCTACTTTTGTGTCAGTTCCCAAATTAATTTTTCTGTCTATTTAACGTCTCTTAAGTGATTTATCACCATTTATTATAATATTATTCTCTGCATTTTGCATTATTTCCATGAAAATCTGGTATTTTCCTGTATTTAATTTACTGATCATGTACATGGTCATAAAAGCCCATATTAAAGTTGAGGGTTATTATATCAGAATATCAGAATGAGAGAAAACGGAAGGAAGAGTGAATTTTTCAGCAAATATATCATTAATTTAACAAAAA
Source organism: Apogon hyalosoma (assembly GCA_037367295.1). Classification (NCBI taxonomy): domain Eukaryota; kingdom Metazoa; phylum Chordata; class Actinopteri; order Kurtiformes; family Apogonidae; genus Apogon; species Apogon hyalosoma. Next base: position 11,955,268 of record JAPQRP010000014.1, read on the forward strand.
AAAACAACTGTCACTGATCCAGTAAATATCAGGTATTTGCCTATATTTAATTTACTGATCATATAGATGTTCATAAAAGCTCAGATTAAAGTTAAGGGTTATTATATAAAGAAAAACTGAGAAAAAGTAACTTTTTCAGTAAAATATATCATTAACTGAGCATAAACCCAGTATGTCTTTCCACTGTCATTGATCCAACTCCATGGATTTTACTGGTGAATCAATGTTGTAGAAGTTGACGGTGTTTCCACGGTAACTACGGAGCCTCTGAACGTCCAAATGGGTCATATCTGATGACCATGAAAAGATGACAAACCGTATTTTACACCTATTATTGACATGGATTGATAGAATTAGTGGTATGAAGCAGTGTCAGTAGATGGTTTAGGTCATCGGCGGTTGTTTGGGTCTTTACGGGTTAAAAAAGTGACTTGTCTCTTTATCGAACACGCCACAGATTTGCAAACACCAGTTTTTGACACTGAATTTGGCTGCAGTTACATAAAACAAATGTACTCACTAATTCGGGGTTAGGAGAAAATGATGGTGTGAAATAATTGGGACATCATCTCTGCACGAAGTTATTTCTCCAGATGACTTCACCAATTTTTTTTGCATCTGTTCTCATTTGAAATTTGCATCAATAATCCCAGAGCCACAATGAAGAAAAGGATTAACGTAGGCAGAATAATTGAAGAAATGGATTTTGGGATTGATGTTGCTTAGCAACGTCTTGATTTGGGTTTCTAATGGTAGCTTTAATTTCAGGCAATTAAGTCATTCCAAAACCATATGCACAGAAGGCACAATTTTCTCTTTCTACCTTACTTAACTTAAATGTGTCTGAGTTGCTTGATGCGATTGTTTAAACACCACATGAAATATTCATATGATCAACTCTCTTCACATGGGCTGATTGCATGCTACTGCACAAACTGCTCTCAATAGGGCCTGCCTGCTATTATTCTTTATCCATCAGTATCATGATGTTATTTATTCCAGAGTATATACATTAACCCTGACCTTCCTTTTTTTTTTTTTTTTTTTTTTTACTTTATTCACCTTTGTATAATGTGAAAAAGCAGAACAAGCAAAACAAACTGCAGGTCGAAGGTGACCAAGCAAGCTGATGATAATTACAATTTGCTGTATGGAGTGCATTAGTGAGTTGAAATATTACTGTAAATGTAGGCAGATGATGTTTAATTCACCAGGTAAATTTAAGAATGACCACATATCTAGTCCATTTATAGATATAATGTATAGCTTTGTGTTCTGCTTATTCAGGATTCACAGTGACAGAGGAGGATGAGTGTGACTGGTAATGTTGTTACAGCAAGGATGTCAAATTCATTTTAGTTCCTTGGCCGCATCATCCCAATATAATCTGAAGTGGGTCGGACCAGTAAAATATTAACCCATGAAGACCCAGTGCTATTTCTGTGGCAGTTCCCAAATGAATTTTTCTCTATTTCTACCTTTCTTAACTGATTTATCACCATTTTTTAAAAACATTATATTCTGTATTTTGCTTTTTTTTTTTTTTGTGTAAATCATGTATTTTCCCACATTTAATTCACAGATCATGTAGATCATGTAAATTCAAAGTTTTTATATCGAAGCAGAGAAAAATTAAGAAAAAGTGCCTTTTTTTCTTTTAGATATTGCTACCTGAATGCAAAAAAAAAAAAAAAAATGTGTGTCCATCCACTGTCATTGATCCAACTCCATGGGTTTTAATGGTGAATTAATGTTGCTGAAGATAACAGTGTTTCCACGGTAACTACAGAGCCTCTGAACATCCAAATGGATTATATCTGATGACCATGAAAATATGACAAACTGTATTTTACACCAATTATTAACATGTATTGATAGGATGAGTGGATCAACAGGTATTAAACATTTTATATCAGGCGATGCTTTTGGATGCTGGTGGCTGTTTGGGTTTTCATGGGTTAACAGGGTTAAGGTTAGCTTAGTTAAGTCCCAGTGGAGGGATGTACATATGCACACTAGCCGGTTACCAAGGTTACACGCCTCCAAGAAGTTTTCAGGAAGTGACACGTATCCCCTCCTCAAGCAGCGCGTCCCAGCAGATACAATCTGTCAGAGTCATGTTAATTCACTGAATCAGAGCGCGACGTGTACGTGTGTGTGTGTGTTCAAGCTGCAGCCAGTCCAGGTGAGTGTCATGACCCTCCCACCAGGCGGATCATCCATCCTCAGCTAACGTGGCTGTAAAGACCCGGTCTCTGGAAGTCAAGCCTGCAGGTTCGCCATCCACCGGAATTCTACAGCAGATCTTGTCCTGCAATTCACAAATAATCTTCGTCCTCATTTCCTATCGTCTTCTGTCTCGTGTTTCTTGTTTTCCTTGCGTCCCACATCACATTTGATCAAGACGTTGAAATTGGGCGATTACTGAATGCAAATAACAGTTCTAAAAATATGCTCGGTACGCGTTGACAACATACATAGACATGGGAAAAGAATTCAACTTAAAATAAGCTATGATCAACCCTTAAACATTAAGCCTAAAATGATCCGCCAGGACTTTTTTCTTCTTATTTTGACTAATTAAAAGGTTACAAAATGTGCTGTGAGTGAGTCTGTTTGCCCATTTTTTTTCCAGATCTTTCAAAATCTAGCAGTCACTTACAATTTACTGCATGTTATAATTCTGATAAAACAGCTTGTTTACCTCACAAACGTAATAAACTGCAAACGTAATAAAAAATTCGCAGCTTTGAATGTAATAATTTCCCAAATGTAAAAACAGTTGCCTACTATAAACATAGCACCTCATTTCACACAAATGTAATAATTATTAAATTTGTGGTAAAAATCTTCAGTTTCCAACATTGTAATAGCTTCCCACAAATGTAATAAATGAGTATGTCACATACATTTAAGTCATGCATGCATGAATAGTCATTCATCTTTCATTTTCTTCCCATTCATTCTTGCCCTTTGGTTACATGCCTTTTTTACGGTGATCAAATGTCGCAGTTACACCAAATGGCACAAATTCTTGATTAATGGTGTTTAATCACAAATACAAGTGGAGGAACAAAACAGAATGGGCAAAAATGTTGTAAATGTTTTTTTTTTTTTTTTTTTATAAAAGCTTCAGTATGAACTGGATATTATTTATTTTCATTAAGTATAATAGAAGTCTATGTTTGAGCCATGTAAATAAAATGTCTGGATATGATTATGATAACAATGGAGACGTTAGGAGCACACTGGAAAAATGAGATATTATGTTTGTGGTAGGCGACTTATTACATTTGTGGGAAAGTTATTACATTAGTGGGATTATAAAAAGCTGCAAATCTTTATTACGTTTGCGGGAGTTATTGCTAGTGATGTCCCGATCTGGATTTTTTTTTGCTCCTGATCTGATCCGATTTTTTTTGGGATTAGTTATGCCAATACTGATCCGATACCGATCCGATACCATCTCTTTAAAAGGAAATTTCGATTTACATTTGGAGTCATTATTTATAGGTTATTATACTGTTATTTTACTTGACATCACAACTGGGATGAACATGGAATCTGAACTAAAACAAGTATGACACCTTTGATTCTTAATAACTTTAGTATAATTTTTGCACTTTCCAAATTCAGACCGTGGGCCAAATTAGAACCTCTGGCAGGCCGATTTTGGCCTGCGGGCTGTATGTTTACTACTGCTGTAGCGCGTCTATGAACAGGTCCATCCAGGTATTATATGGGGGGTGAATTCCGTGCTGTACGTTTGTGATGTGCGGATCAGCAGGTTACTTGCGGAAACAGTGAAAGAGTTCCAGCCATCCAAACTGCGTATGCACAGGCTGTGTCAGGGATGACACGTCAGGTTTTAAAGAGTTAAAGCACTTGCTCAGTTCTGTAGGCCTATGTGTTATTGCCTGTGCATCATTTACCCGTCCCTTTGAGTTACTCATTCGATATTCATTTCATTTGATGACAGGAAAGGCAAATACAAATTCAAAGCAAAACATTTTCATCTCGGAGTGGCCACGCATGTGTGTCCTCCTTTACGGTTAATCAACATTGATATCGGACTTGTTGTTTGCACAGCTTGAGTGATGTGGCACCAAAGTGACCTACAAAACAGCAGTGGTGGGGCCATAAATCACATTGGGTCTGGAATTAATCACTGTGTAGAGGACATCTTCTGCCACTGCTGTCCTCTCACAATCAGTCTCTGCAAAACACTCACTCCCTCCCTCCTCCCATCCATCCTTTTCCTCCATCACTCCATCAGCCACCAAAGCGACCACCGATTGGTCTCCAGGGGAGAAAGAAGAGAGAGAGATGTCCTTTCCACCACCCATTTAAAATGCAGGTTAAAGTTTATAGAGTTGCCTGTGTGCCAGCCATCTCTCTAGTGAAGAAAAACCAGAAGACAGTGAAGACTTTCAGATTAACCTCTAGATCGCTTTTTTTTTTTTTTTTATTTCGGAACCGTTTTCTCCAACAGCAACATCATAATGATAACTCAGTTTTAGTCCAAGATGTGAGCTACAGGGATAAAATTGAGAAAAGGAAAGGTTGAAGAGGAGGAGAGGGGTGCACTTAATTTATTAGACGACAGGCGCAGTGGGGATCCAATCAACGTTACATTGGATGCCAACACCAAGTCTGCATGAGACTTACTGTAAGGCACTTCACATCAAGGGCAGCCGCCGTCATTTCAAAGACAAGCACAGTGGCCATTGTCTTCACTTCAGAGTTCAGTCTCACACCCTCCATTTCTGCCACGCTAACACAACCCTGAGCTGCAAAATTACAGAGCTCGGTGATTGCAGTTTCGTAATGGCAGCCCGCTGAAACAACTGAAAATGAATATGGAGTTTGACAGAGATCACGGCGAGAGATTTTGACCCTCAAAGACCTAGACAGCTGCCAGCGACCGAAAGCGTCTACTGATCTAAAATGTTTAATAACTTCTGAACCACTTATTTTATTGATATATCGAGATAATTTTGATATAATGTTGTCGCTCAGCTTTTCAGTGAATGTCCAAATAGGACTTATGCAATGTTTGGGAAGCTAAGAAGTTCAGCATGGCAGTAGTTCAAACAAACTACAGTTCTACCGCTGGAGAAATGCAGTTTGTAAAACTACGACTAGAAAAAGTAGTTTTAGCAACTACTTTTTTATTTCTTATTTTCAGCGTTAAATTGAGAATATACATGTGGTGTATATGAAACAAAATATGGCCATGGTTGGGGTGGCGCATTGCTATCGGGGCTGGCGCTGGCGGGAGGGTTGTCCATGGTGGTGACGACAACGTGACGTTAGTGATGATCGCACATCTGCGAAGCATTCGAGTTTTGCCAGGGCAAGCCAATCAGAGGCAGTGTTGGCTGTGATGTTATGACATGATCATACCTTCAAAGCAATTCAGGAGGAAAGAAAATGGGATTGTTTTGGGTTCAATGGTGAAATACAATTTATACCCCCCCCAAAAAAAAAAAAAAAAAACTTAATTTTATGTTGCCCAAAATTATAGCTTGCAAACTGAGTAGTTAAACTACAAAAAATTACCCAAAAAGTACTTGAACTACTTGACACGGCACAAAGTATGAATGTAGTTAAACTACCAGCAAGTTACAGCAAAATGTAATTTAACTACATTTTTTCTTATGTTTTAGAGTAGAAAAGTAAAATTACACGGAAATGTTTGCGTCTACGGATTATGCTTTTTAAAAAAATGTGAATAACACAAACAACCCTGAAAAAAATAAACGTATTAAGAAAAAATGGTGCAATTTTAATAATATTATGTCTCAGTTTATCATTTACCCACATGCATTATAACTTACAGATCACAGTGGAGCTACAAATACACAAAATATTTAATAACAGGCAGAATATTGGTCAAACTGCAATTCCCTTAAGGCATTTTAGGTTATTCACTTTTTTTTTTTTTTTTTTTAAGGATAGTTTATAAATGTAAATGTTTTCATGTAATTTTCCTTTTTCTTTTTTTTTTAGACTAAAACAAAGAGAAGAATTTGTAGTTATCAGTATTTATAGATAGTATTTTACTGGTCTGATCCATTTTAGGTCATATTGGTCTGAATGTGACCCCCGAATTAAAACAATTGTTAATATCTTCAGTGCTGTTTTTGCATTTCCCAAATTCATCCAGTGGGCCAGATTGGACCCTTCTGTGGGCTGGTTTTGGCCTGCGGGCCGTATGTTTGACACCTATGTGATGACAGAGGCTTTATAGTGAATGTGGAACCGCCATCACCTTCTGCAACATTCACCAATAAAACCCATTTATTTTGACAAACGATAGATTGATGACACTTGTTTTTACGTCCAGCGAAGTGTATATTTTGAAATTGTTATTTTTGCTTCGGTTTTCTCTGTTATAACAACCACTGTATGTAATCTAAGCCTCTATGAATATCTACATGATCAATGAATTCAATAAAGGGATGTTTTTCAACTGATTTTCAATGAAAAAAATCTACATTTAGGAAAACGTTTAATAGGGAATGGTGATAAATCCTTTCGGAAAAAAGGGTAGGTGCAGCGAATAGAATAGTTCTAGGGTTTTAAAGCAGTGAATGACTTTCGTCGCAAATTTTTCTTCAAATTTGTAAAACCCATGCGATAGCCTGATTATCACTAATCCATTAATCATGTACTTTTACACATGACTAATGGATTAGTGATAATTAGGCTATCACTTTTTTTTAAATTTATTTACTCTATTTATAATATAATTATGTGTAATAGCAACGATGGGATATTTATAATATGATTCATGTGCAAACAATCAATTTTTGCTTTGTGGCTGCCTTGGTCCCTGTTTTTGTCTATTCGCGTGCACTATGTATCGTTTCTCATTTTTCTTTTTGTATATCTCACTTCAGTTATGGTATTATGTTATTTGTAAGCTGTTCTTTTTTGTATTTTTTTTTTTTTACCTGCCAATGAGACTTAAAATGGAAATTAGCCATCTGACTGTAATCTATCGTAATTACGTGTAAACGTACATTAATACGAACTGTCCCGTTTTAAAAATAAATAAATCAATCATTCAATAATTACTTCTTCCGTGCTTACACACCCGAATCGCTTCCCTCACGGCGAACAACTCCAACGACACCTCCATCGCAAACACAGTCCGCTTGTTTACAGAACAAACCGAAATGTCACTCGGGCCTTTTTGAAAATTTTGTCGCGAAGTGCATTGCGGGAACGGCAACAAACACGGAGACGACAACCAACGGAACGGTGAGCGGTGCCAGGTCAAAAGAAATGGAAACGATCACTGTAAGTCAATTGTCATCTTATAGATACGGGGTGAGTGATGGTGAAAAACAATACGTGAAAAAGAATACGCCACCGTGTAGGTTTATCATACACTACATTTTTGACTCACGAATGCTCTGATTTTCGATGCGAGCATGTCGGCCGGTTTGAGATTAGGCGCGGGAACCAGCACCGGCACCGTTCTCTGTTGGTCTGAAAACAGCTTTTTTGTGACCTCGAACCCAGTTTATGTACGGACAAAAGATCCAAAATGCACAAAATGGCTGCATTAGTGTGGATGCGAGATTGTCGTTAACGTGCATCGATTTTTAGACGGTATGGCAGACCATGTTTTTCTAAGAGAAAGTGCAGCAGAAGCCTGACAACCTGTGGGAACAATGGCTAATGAGAAATCTTTTCAATTCCCTCCAGTCACAACACCTCAGCAGACTGAAAGTAGGAAGACATTTTATCCACAGGTTATTTAACAGCTGACTTAATTATCAGAGTGCTATTACGCATGTGGGGAATCAAAGGATAACGTCGGTGCCATTTGACTACAGCTGTTACTCTGTTTTCTGGTACATTATCCTCGTGTCACTTTACTGATTGAGTTGCCAGGTCTTTGCTTTTTTTTTTTTTTTTTTTTCTGTTTGTTGAATAAAGTCTGGTCACTATCCACTGCTTCTCTATGACAACGCTCCCTTGATTCAGCTTTGAGCTATAGTTGTGTTTTATGTGACAGGGTTGCAACCTTTGTCTTTTCTAGTTCGTAGAATTTTGGTTTTTGTGTTTTTGTTTTTGTTTTTTTTTTTTTGCACCTCTGGAGTCATCTGTCCCCCAGGTGGCCTATGGATTACAATCTCACACTGGAGGAGACCGGACAGGGTCAGGGTGTAAAAATGGTCCGCGTATGTCAAGCCGAATTTGCGACTACTGCGTGGCTGAGAGGCATCGCTCACCTCTCACCCCAGTGGGCTTTGATAGCTGATGATAGATCTGATAGCTGACAGCTGTCCGACATTTTTTTCAGAGGTCAGTCAGAGGCCTTGATGTGTGAATAATGTCCAATTTTTTTTTCCTGAACCTACTGTTTTAAAGTCATGCACACACTGCTTCATATAATGCTTCGGTTGGGCGGTCTGTCAGGAAAAAGGGAACGGATTACACAGTTTTTCGAGAGATTCTAAGAACAGTCTTTATGTATGATCGGTTTTGATATAGATACAATGATGTTCAGTTCGCAGAAAGGAATACATTTACGTTTCAGTGTCCTTTCTGTACAACAAAAATGTTACACAGTGGTCACTTTTTAAGAAGTGACACTAAACAAAAGCAAAAGCTAAAAAAAAGTCCATAATAGTTCTATCTATCTATCTATCTATCTATCTATCTATCTATCTATCTATCTATCTATCTATCTATCTATCTATCTAT
>JAPQRP010000014.1:11969256-11989832 GCA_037367295.1 Apogon hyalosoma
ATAAATCAGTGAAATGTTCCTCTTGCTGTCATGTCACTATTAGTGCGTATAGTTTTGTGTTTCGTCGTCACCGGCTTCGCAAAGCCGGCCGGAAACCAGTGGATGGTCTCAACGAGGAAGGATTTATTTGGCATACACAGGGTAAACAGGCCCGCTGACAGAGTCTCGGCATCTGAGTGCAAGTTGGCATTTTGTGACAGGTGTTCTTATGGCTTCTTCAGAGTTTGTTTACACGAATACGCTACGTAAGTTTTCCGATAAGTCCAGGCCCAGCTGGTGCAGCTGTCTTCCAAAAAGGCCTTGACGCAACATGATTAGATTCTACGCAGAGCTCACAGCTTGTATGAACTTCATACGGTGTATAAGTGTGTACAAAGGCCACATGTAGTATAATATGACTAAATAATGACATTATAAAAGTCATAATAAAAGTATAGATCCACAGTTTTGTTCCATTTGAATAGACCACCTTTGGTAAGTATTATTAGGGAAGAATAACTATTTCTGTGGTACCACCTTATAAGCCCCATACAGAGTAAAGCATATTGAGATCATAATTAATATATAACAATTTACAAACTATGAATAAGTCGTAATTAGGTGCTTATATAGGGGGTCTAAGGGGGTTAAGGGTCTAGTAAGGGTAGAATAAGGTCTTATAGGATAATGATTTATAACGACTAACAAATAGCTAATATGCGACTAATATACAGGGTGATTGAAAAGTAACTCCCTATTTTAAAATACTTATAATTTATTCAAACGCTGTCATATTTTTCACAATTTTTTTTTCCCATGAAGTATAGGAATTAAATCTCTGGTCTTGTTTCCTTTTCAGATCTGTTATTTTGTTGCTAATACGTGAAGTTCTGGTTTCCATCCCACAAGAGTTTCATGTGAAATCAGTCGACCTGAGAAGCTGGTGGCGAACGCTGGCGCCCGTATCGAATTTTAAATAAAACTCCATGCGACACACTTTCTTCTCATGTTCGTTTATTTTAAGAATTGTAGTTCAGGAATAACTTAGTTACTTACAAATAGGGAGTTACTTTTCAATCACCCTGTATATGTAAGCAGCTAAATAATGGTGAATATGTGTGTCTTAATATGAAGCGTCACCCACTTTTTATTAAGTTCAAAAGACAAAGAATCCAAGAGGTCATTTGGAGGACATGCAAATATTGCAGAATGTATGATAAAAGCATACATTTGCAATGTCATTATCATCGGTTGTAATGGGAAGCAGCAGAAGTGACTCAGACCAGAAAAGCCAATATGCAAAACTCAGAGGAGGACAATGAATTTGAGGCAAATGAAAACGTTTGAAAGACTGTATAGCAAGCTGCCAAAAATGCCATCAGCTACATTATGAGCTCTGCAAAACTGCAATGCGATGAGGACGCAATCTGTTTCAAGAGTGTGGTTCAATTGGAGTTGACAGTGTTGGTGTTTTATCCAGCCAGTCCCCCTACAACACCCCCCCTCACACACACACACACTCACACACTCACAAAACCCAGTCTTTCTGCTGGTAAGGTTTTGCACACGATACATTTGATACAAAAAAAAAAATTAAAAATCACCGTCGCATTAGACGTATCCTACATATGTATAATCTATTTTATAAACGCCAAGTGGCTTCTGTGTGTGTGTGTGTGTCTCAGGAATCACACAAAATCTGGAAAGAGCTGACTGCTGCAGTTTGGCACACTTACGTAGTTTTGGTTAAGTGAGAGACTAGTGAAAACGCCAAGTTGATAGGACCAATATTTTGGGAGATATTAGTAATTTTGGAACGCAATAGCCTTACAATCAAGTTGCTATACCCAGAACGTTTTAGCGGTGACTGCTGGACAAATCTGGTACAGCATGCACAAATACACAATAGCATAAAAACGACCACATCACCGCACTACTATTTACAATAAGAGGCTGCTCTGTGCCACTGTACAATTTTTACCCCCTAAGAATTATGTGCATGCTCCAAACCGTTCTTTTCGTAAACATGTAAACACCCGATAATGAAACCTGTCGTACTGAATTTACCATGTGTATTCATCAGTGACTGCCGTAAATTTCTCTTTATTTGGATTCAAAATCACAGTTAATGAGGGTAAAAATAATGTGGGTGTAAAACCAGCATGCTGAGTAGTGTTGTGCCAAATTTTCCCCACTTAGCGCGCGTACGCGAAAACACCAGAAGTTCAAAAACAATACGGCAGTAAAAATCTTACATGACACCGTACCTTTCTGAGGGATTTTTTTTTAAAATTAACCCTTAATTTTGTACATAATTAAAAAAAAAAATCTGAAAAATTTCACAAAAGTAATAAAGTCTTTTATTTCCTTCAATAACACACTATGTCACTGAATGTATCATGGCTCAATAATTAATATTATTTTTTGTTATCAAATGTTATTATTACATTCTTAAAGGCTGTTAAAATGCAGTTATTTTCTTTCCTTAAAAATGCAGAACAGAAACCGACCAACCCACACCAACCTCCCCTTGTTTGACGCACTGCCACACCAAGAGATCAATTCCACAGGAAACACTGCAACCAGACCCCCCTCTGCCAAGGAAATTGCCAGCAGCTAGCTTCACTCCCTGAAGCACAATACGCAGAGTCGATAACGTTATTGGGTTAGCATCCATAATGGTCTCAGAAGGCCAATAGAAATCAGGTGCTGCACTCACACCAAGGTGGGTCGGGATGATCGGTAAATGATTGTTGCATTAGCTTCCTCTGCCTTGCACGTGCACTCATAAAACACAATGAAAAATGCAGTCCAATGGATCCCACTACACTCATGCTCGGTAATGAATGAATGAACTACGTAAGGTGTCTATTAATGTCAACCAACGACGTGCATGTCTGGCCTTTATCTCCAGAAGGCACCAAGTGGATGAGCTATTGTTCATGAAAGTATTCAATTTATTACAACTACCTCACGCATCTTTTCAGACCATTAAGCTTTTTGTACAGTGTATAGCATGGCATTGTAAGATGTTCTATTTTCGGAGCGTCAGAAATCAGACATTGAGGGGAAAAAGCTTCCTGCGGAGCAAATGACAGCACCATCTATGACGTGAATGTCTTCAATGTATCTGCGAAACCCGTGATTGCGCTCATTTCTGCCTCTAAGACTTCATCTCGGTTATTCAGAGACAGCTGGGTGTCCGTGTGTATGCTGATTTATTTATTTTTAGTTTGTTCATCTTATCGAGGTTCTGTAAAAAAGAAAAATAAAACAAATCTGCCCGTCCGGTGCGCCTGAGGACGTTTGACAATTTGTAAAAGCTACATCCATCTTCAAGACAAAGTATTGAACCTCAATGCTAGGGGAAATCAGCAAACACATTAATTTCTGTCAAGCGAAACCACTGTGGACAGGAGAGGTACATTGTTTCTATTTGCCAATGATCAATTTTTGATGAGAGCAAAAAGATCTGTTTTTCTAATGGAAACCAAAATGAATCCTTCCTGAGCTCAGTAGTGCTACATGCTGTAAAACTGGTTATGCACATGGTATCAAAGTCATATTACCTCTACTACCCACTTATTTTCCAGATTTGACTGCTGTATGCTGACATAATGGAAATATCTGAGTAATATAGCTACAAAACAGACAGTAGAGTCTAAAACATTTATGGTTAGTCTGAGGCAGGGGTGTCAGGGGCCACATACAGCTCAATTTGATGTCTGTAAATGACAGCTTTTTCTGTTTGTTTTAGTGCAATAAAAAAAAAAAAAAAAGTTACATTAACAAACTATACTTTCACAAAAAAAAGATGTGAATAATGTGGAAAAAAATGGAAATTTTGTAAGAAAAATAAATTCAATTTAAACAATATTATGCGTCAACTGATCATTTCTACATGTGCATTACACACAGTGTCACACGAACATTTGGTAACAGGCAGAATATTGTTAAAATTTAGAAAACTTTAGAGTAAGTTTCTACGTTTCTTACGTCTCAGCTTATTATTAACAAAACTTACATATCGCAGCGGATCTAAACATTTAGCAACGAGCAGAATATTGTTAAAATCGCACACCACTTTCTTTAGACATTTCAGGTTTATTACATTTTATTGTTAAAGGATAGTTTGTAAATGTGAATGTCTTTCATAAGGGTCATGTTATTTATTTTTTTATTTTTTTTTTTACATTGACCCAAGAAGAAAACTTGTACTTGTGTCATTTTTTATAGATTATTTTGTCATTATTACTACGCCCCCTGAAGGGGAGGCAAGGAGTGTTGTTTTAGTTTCAGTTTGTTTGTTTGTTAACACTTTAGCAGCAAAACTATTGGTTGAATTCATACCAAATTAGGTTTATATATTGCCAGTGACCCAGAATAGATCTGAGTACATTTTGGGAACAGTAGGTCAAAGTAAATTAAAAAAAAAAAAATTATTATTATTATTTATCCACCCCACACAGCAATTCTGTTTCAATTTACTTCAAACTTGTCACATATATAGAGGCAGCTGATATGCTGACATCAGCACATGCATAGACATGATGACATCAGCTGGATCGATGCCAAAATAAGCTACAATATGTGCGAGGGGCGGGGTTTGTTTTACTGGAGATCACATAGGTCTGTATCTAGCTCCTGAACTAAAATGAGTAAATCATTTTTGCATTTCACAAATTCATCCCTTTGGCCGCATTGGACCCTTTAGCGAGCCACATGTTTGAAACTCCTGCACCTAAAGCAAAGAGAAAATTTCTAGTTGTTATTATTTATAGGTTATTATGATTGTATTTTACCGGTCCACTTGAGATCATATTGGTCTGTATGTGGAATGTGAATTAATTTTTTATTTTTTTTTGTAATTGATTGTTAATATCTTCAGTGTAATTTTTGCATTTCATAAATTCATCCCAAGGGCCTTGTTGGACCCTTTGGGGGGAAGGTTTTGGCCGCATTTTTGACACCTGTGGTCTAAGGGGATTTATCAGAAGAGGAGGTTCTGAATTCACATAATACAACATGGCTACAAGTAAAATACATAGAAAATATATCTGCAACATTGTATTAATAAAACTTTTCCTTTGGCATCCAAAGGTCAGACAGTCAGATTCATGAAGTGCACAGACTATGACCACTGCTTTTCTCCTTTCTGAGGATTTAATGAGATCAAGACCCGGTGCTCTTACTAGATTAGCGCCAAAGCTTTTAGCATCATACAGTTTCTAATTGTCCTTTGACAACATAAATCCATTTGCATAAATGTCACCCTCCAAGGTTGATACCCCTGCATCACCCAGTGTACTTCTGTGACCAGACGAAAGGTTCTGTTTTCATGCTGCTGCAGATCAAACACACTTACCTCACACAAGTGAAGTGGCAATTTTATCGAGCGTGAGTGAATCCTTTGACACTATTCCTACTAATTCCCCAGCTTCCCATGACATCATTCAGCCAAAATTAGTCTGCAGAATGTAGAGCGTGATGCTCCTGAATGTCGTGCAGTGCTATCTTTCTCCTCAAAGTTAGCAGTTCTGGACACCTCCCTTTTTTTTTAGTCGATGTGGAGAAGGACAAGAAATTATCAGTTTCCAAACCTGCCCCAGCACTAAGAGCTTTTACTTTGCAAATAGATTTTTGAACAATACCCGTAGTAAAATCAATAACATCATATGCATATACCGTACCATACCAACTTTATGTATAAAGCACTTTAAGAACTTTACAGTTGGCCAAAGTGTCATGCACAAATCATAAAACAAGGGAATAAATGAGTAAAACTGTGATAACACATATATATAGGCAATGATTTCAAAGGGGATATTTAGACCGGCAGCATTTAGCCCGCCCATTAAAGACAAAACTCAGATGGGGGAATATGATTCTGAAAAAGTACTGTAATCTTACAAGTATATTCTCAAATACTGGCAGAGCTGCAGGCCTTATTAGAGTTTTGGACCTAGTAAGTACTGAATGAAACAGACATCTTTTTTTTTTTTTTTTTCAAAAAATTATTTATCAAAATAAAAATAAAAAAAAACAAAATGTGTGTGATCTGGAAAAAAAAAAAATAAAGGTCTGTGGCCCACACACTGATGAAATGTTATTTTGACAGGGATGTAAAGAGTAGATGTTTCAGCCCAGGGGATAAGGCGTTCACAGTGGGGTACCTGTTGTGTCGCTGTTCAGTGCTGAAATCACTGATAAGGCCCAGGTTACAGAGGAGCTGTCCGGTTTTGAACCCACTGACCATATCCAGGCTGCTGTGGCTCAGTCTGTTGTTAACCTTTTAAGTGCCAAAGTCACAATATTGTGACACGCAGTAGAACTGAATGACAAAGACATTTTTTTAATTTATTTTTTTATATTTTGATATCTAAATTGGATATTAAAAAAAATAATAAAAAAAAAACTCTGGCACCTAAAGGGTTAAGAGTACTTGTGATCTAGCAAAAAAAAAAAAAAAAAAAGGTAAAAAGATCTGTGGCCCACACACTGATGAAATGCTGTTTTGATAGGGATGTAAAAAGTAGACGTTTCAGCCCAGGGGATAAGGCGTTCACAGTGGGGTACATGTTGTGTCGCTGTCCAGTGCTGAAATCACTCATAAGGCCCAGGTTACAGAGGAGCTCTCCGGTTCTGAACCCACTGATGACACTCAGGCTGCTGCGGTTCATTTTGTTGTTAACCTTTTAAGTGCAAAGTCACAATATTGCAACATGACTAAATGAAACAGACAGCTTTTTGAAATCTTGATATCAAAATTGAATTTAAAAAAAGGTGCCTAAAGGGTTAAAATAAACTGTGGAGATGCTTATTGTAATTGTGGTTTAGACATTTTAGGACTGATGGTAGTGGAGTGATATAGAATATATGAAAACACTCATTACACTTTCCTTGACATATTTCAAGACATTTTAACCCTTTCATGCATGAATTATGGAAAAAAAGTATCTAGATTTTTTTTTTCTTGATTTTATACACAAAATTAGGCCAAAGTTGAAATGCATTTTTAATTTTTAAAAATGTGGTTTTATTAAGAAGATATTTAACCTCCTTTTTTTTGTATACAGCTGTGCAACTCTTGTCCACTAATGTGGACAGAAAACCCCTAGCTTGGTCTTAGGAGGTTAACTTAATGAGATCACAGAGCAGTCCAAATACTAAAACTAAGATGAGACTTTTTTCATTGTATTGTTTAGGGTCTATAGAGACTGCCCCCATGTGGTTAGGAGAATATTCCCTTTATAACCCTTTGGAAAGTGAGCTGAAACTATGTGTCCACAAATGTGGACATCATGCATGAAAGGGTTAACTCTAAACTGATGGTGTGAAATAATACAATTCAGGATGCAGATAATGATGTTCCAGTGGTACCTACAACCCTGCATGTGTAGATAAAACAATTCATTTTACTGGATTAAGCAACTATTTTCACCTTGTGAAGAAACTTTCAGCTCACAACTCTACTCCTAGAAGTTCCCTTTTTATCTCGTTGATCTGGTGGAAAGTCTTAGTTGGGGTTAGTAAGTTTAGACTTAGTTGGCGAGCTCTGAACTGCGGTCTCTCCATCCCTCATGGCTAGAAGTGTCCAATCTTTTGGGATGGGAATGGCTGATCTAATTGGCTTTGATCAGTGCCAGACCGTACAATGTCTACTGATAAAGCCGCCCACATAATCTGACCACCTTCTGGTGCATCCCCTTTTACTGGGTCGAGACCAAATGAGCAAAAAAAAAAACTCTGCTGGTCAGACTGAAATGAGCTTGCTCCACCTTCTACATCTGCTGTTGTGTGTCATAACATGACAAAATGGTCCTGGCATGCAGTAGCACAGATAATTCAAGAGAATCAGATGACAACTGCAAAATTCTTAATAATAACAAATTACGATTGATTTCAATCCTGCAAAAAGCCCCCTTGTTTGTACTAAAAGAAAAACTTCAATCATACCTAATATTGCCGTACACTCTTGGCAGGAGTTTCTTCCTCAGTTACATTTCAATTGGTGAACGCATCCTCTAATGGAACGCAGGGTTGATATTTCATCTTATCCTGCTTTCAGTTCATAACTGTCAAACTGAGAGCCAAAGTGACAGTCACAGAGGAGAGTCTCCTTACCGGTCTAAACTATCAGAATCCCACAGAGAAAACCAAGTATTTCAGGAATGCCACTGAAACAAATATCACCCCTGGCACTGAAATCATTGATATTCCGGCACCACATTTATCAGTGAAATACAACTCAGCAAAAACCCTTTTTTTCAACAGGAGATAGATTTTTTAATCTATATTATAACTCCGTACACCTTCCAGAAGTCTGAAATTATCAATCAAATTACTATCTGCAGTAACATACCATCCTGGGTGCATTTTTGTGTGTGATCTCCTACAGCATGTACTATTTTTTTGTTACTGTTTGGGTTTGTACTTGTTGTAGATCTGTCTTTTAACCCTGTAAAGCCTGAACTATTAAATCACTGACAGAAAATTCCAGTTCTTTGAAACCGGAGCCTTTATTGGTCCTTCTGAACGACCAAAAATTGTTGTTGTTGTATATATAATATCAATTTCCATGTATCAGTTTCAATTTTGTATCATATTTGATACATTGGGTCTCAATAATAACAAACACAAACATAGCATAACACAAACATGTCTAATAAATTGGTAATTCCTTTAAAAAAATTGGCAAAGTTCTGCCTCCATCCTCATTAATGCCAGTTTTGTAGTGTCACTGGAAAGGCCTCTAGTGAAGAAACTCCTCCCCCCTAATGGATTTTCAGTGTATTGCATGTATCTAATTCTATACATTAGGTTTTTCAAGGAAAAAAAAAGAAAAATCACACTCATCATGTAGAGGGCTTCAAAAGTCATGTACCAAATATGACACATTTGGCGTTATAGCGATCGTTGGCCTTCTGCATTCTGGTATTTGCACATTTTTGTCCCATATACTGCAGTGTTATTTGTGTATACTCTCACATTGTGTTGTGTGGATGTGTATAGAAACTGAATTGCCTTTTTTTTTTGGATTCATTTCAGAGTCTGAATCCAACACTTTTGTTTTTTGAAGTTTGTGCACATCAATAAACACAACATGTGCCAGCGCAAGATCATAGCTGAAGAATAATTATACTGTTATGTTAAAGACAATGCATTCATTATAAATTATTGTATTACTAGTATTATGCACTGGCCTTCACCTCACAGTGGCCTCATTTACTTTCCTGCAGATAAACTACAGCCTGCAGGACCAAATGTTCACAGGGAACTGAGACCTTGCGTTCTAATAGATTCCCGTTTAAGAGAACACTCATAACACATTGCAGAGCACATTCCAGTGTCAGGATGTGAACTGATGGTTGGCAAGTCACATCTATAATTGAGTTGTGATCAGAAGACGGAGTCAGATGACTTTGCGAAAGTCTAACCTATTGTTCGGGGTGGAGCCACACAAGAACTATTTATTTTTAAGGACTTTTTGTCAGACATTTCTTTTGGGGAAATTTGAAAAACACAATTTGGAGAACACTATACATTAGCGGAAAAAAAAAACTAAAGTCCCCACAAAATTGTATTTGAAGTTGTGTTCAATTTATTCCAGCTTAAAAAAAAAAACACTTCTCACTATGAGAATAAAGTTGTAAAATATTGAGATAAAACACACAATTTTATGAGAATAAAGTCAAATAAATAAAGAGTCATAATGTTATGTGACCAAAGTTGTAATATTTTGAGAATAAAGCCATAATATTACGAGAATGATGCTGTAATTTAAAAACAGGTGGGAAAAGTATATAAATGAAAAAAAGTTAGGCTAATCGGCTCAGTATTTGGCTGTGCGTAAACCCCAAATGAAAGTATGACATCACAAAACGTTCCTTTATTCTCGTAAATGATGTTATTTTTCCCACCCGTTTTTAAATGATGATGTTATTGTCGTAATATCACGGCTGTATTCTCCTAAAATCATGACTCTTTTTCTATTTGCCTTCATTGTCATAAAATTACGGATTTTATCTCGATATTTTATGACTTTATTTTCGTAGTGACAAGTGCTTTTATTTTTGAAGCTGGGATAAATCGAACACAACTTCAAATACAATTTTGTGGGGACTTCATTTTTATTTCCGCTTATATATAGTTTTCTCCAAATTGTGGTTTTCAAATTTCCCCAAAAGAAATGTGACAAAAAGTCATTAAAATAAATAGTTCAGGGCTAATTCAATCCATAAAACACATCAAACAACAAATGACAACTTGACCCAAATGCAGCACAATTCCAGTGTGTTACAGGTCTCCCGATGATGACGAGTAATCAGATTACGTTTCCTGTTAAAACAGGAGAAATAATGAGGCGTTTCATGACATTTAGCTTTTTCCTCAGTTCAGCCTCATTCAGCGGAATCTTTATTACAAACTGTTATTTTCTTTGACTCTGTATCTTATCTGTTATTTTTTTTCCTCATGTCAACACGTCATTTAAAATCACAATACCTTTTTTTCACATTAACATTTGTTTTATCACAAGCCAAAACAATAATAAAGCCTAATTTCTAATGAATATATCATATTAATAAATTAGCAGGTTGCCACAGTTGACCAGGTCGTATAACAGTGTTTCAACGGATGGCTTGAATTAATATTTTACAGGCACTTGAGCAAAGAAAGACATATCTAATAATAACCTTATTTTAGGAAATGTAAATAGGTTTTAACACCAAATGATATATTTTAGATACAAGATAATGTGTTCTAGATTCCAAATCAACCTTTTTTTTTTACAAAAATGCAATGTACTGGAGCCCGAAATTAATTCTTAGCGGTTACTACCTACGTGACCATTCCGCCATCTTAAAACAGGAGAAATAATGAGACGGCGACGTTTAGCTATTTCTGAGTTCAGGCTCACTCAGCGGAATGAGGAAATCAAGAAAGTCCGCGCAACAAGAGACAGGGCTGAGAATAACATCCAACAACTTATTGTTTTTATAGTCCTTGCAACAGACAAGTTATTATGTCTTTTGAGGAAATAACATCTCGAAAAATCAAATAAAACACAAATGTGACCATGCATTTGTGTGTGTCACAAGTGCAAATACCGTACGCAAACACAGCAATGGCACCCTTCGAATTCAGACAGCGAACGGTCCTCTATGTGCTAGCTTTCTGATTCACAAACATCGGCAATCCGTCTGAACCAAAGGCTATCCACGGTGGAAAAGAACGCGTTAAGCTGGCTACTTCCTGAACTTTCCCGTAATTCACCGCTCTCAGCAAGCATGTGGTACTCTGCAACAGTAAACACACGCCCTCTCCTGACCAACGTTAGAATCGCATTCACATCGCCGTAACTGAGAATTCTTTCCTTTCCTACTTACATTTTCTTGTGTGGCTTTAATACGTTGTCGTATTTGTGAAAGGATAGTTAGTAAATTTCCTTTTTCACACTAAAACAAACAGAAACATTTGGATTTGTCGTTATTTATAGGTTATTATGATAGTATTTTATTGGTTTGATCCACTTGAAATTGAGCCGAATGTGGAATCTGAACTAAAACGATTTTGACGTACTTGATTATTAATATTTTCAGTGTAATTTTTGCTTTTCGCAGATTCATCCTACGGCCCGGATTGGACTCTTTTAGTGGGCTGGCTGTGGCCCGCGGGCCAGATGTTTGACACCTGTGATCAAGCAATATACCTGCATTAACATTTGTAGCAGGATAGGTCTACGGATAAACTTTTTTTTAACAGTTTAATCACAAAAAGAAGCACCTTTCTCCCCAGCGCTATGCAGATTTCCTCCATTTAAAATCCGATCTTAAACAGGATGAGTCTCAGCCATGCGTTAAATGATTTTCAAGAGCGGATCTGAGGGCACATACACATTCCGTAGCCAATAAGTTAAAAAAAAAGTTGACATCATATTGAAGTGCAAATGCGTCGTCTACACTGCTTATCTGTTTCTGTACTTCCAGTGGCAGCGTGTCAGTCAAATAAGAGGGGAAAACCTGACATTTACGAAAATGAAACCGCAATTTCATACAGCGCAAAAGCCGAGCACAGGGGGGGAAAATCGGTAATTGAGCGGAGGGGATGGTTGTTTGAAATGATAAAAAGTGACACTTGGAGAGGGAGCAAACAACAACAAGGCTTCAAGAAATCAATGCAGCTTATTGTCCGGACATTTCCTCGGACTGTTGACAGCCGCGATGAAAACAGACATTTAAATTCAGCTGTTTAGACCCGCCCGTTGCATGAGGTGTTCGACGGGCAGGCATCCGCCGACGGGGTTTGCATGCAAATGTTAGAGGCTCTCCAGACCACGTGGAAGCAGCAGAACAGGACCGTAAAGTAAAATTACATTATGATAGTATTTTAACAATATTATGTCTCAGTTTATCATTTACAATTTACAGATCGCAGTGGATCTACACAGACACAAAATATTTAATAAGAGGCATAATATGGGTAAAATTGCACTTACTTCTCTTAAGACATTTCAGGTTGTTCGTGTTTTTTTCAAGTTATTCACATTTTGCGAGAAAGGATAGTTTATAAATGTAAACGTTGTTATAATGTAATTTTAGAAAGAAAGAAAGAAAGAAAGAAAGAAAGAAAGAAAGGACGGTTTTTAAATGTCAACATTTTTATGGAATTTTACTTTTAACCTTAAAACAAAAAGAGAAAAACCTGTCGTCATAATTTATAGGTTGGACCCACTTTAGATCATATTGATCTGCATGTGGAATATGGACTAAAAAGATTTTAACACCCCTGATTGTTAATATATTCAGTGTAATTTTTGCATTTTCAAAATATCATTCTACGGGACAAACTGGACCTTTCAGCAGGCCGGTTTTGGCCCACGGGCCGTATGTTTGACACCTGTAGTGTAGACGCATGAGGATTCCTGTGTCCGGAACCACACATCCACGGAGCTCCACCAGCTGAAGTCTATTCTCATATATTATTTTCAGTTTTGTCGAGCGCAAGATGTAATGAAGATGAATCAGAGGCCCTTTTTAGGACGGGGAGCAACAGCCGTTATCTTTTCAGTTTCTCAAATTTGTGTTAAGTGAAGCCTAGAATCAGAGGACGGGACTCTTCATCCGCGCAAAGTCGAACTTAGGCTAAGTTCAGACAGCAGGTCTTAATGCACAATTCAGATTTTTTTTTTTTTTTTTTTAGTGGAATCTGATTTTTTGCGCGCTCGTTCAATATTACACATTATATGCGACTTCTATCAGTTTTGAGTATGAACTGAATGTGACCCTGAAGTGACCCGCATGCGCAAAAGAGATCCTGACGTAATACGTGACCACAAATGCACGCACTGTGAAGTATATTTAAAGAGGGAAATATGGATGGATGAAGAATTGTGATGTTTGTCGCAAGCAAAATATCAGATACGAATCCGATTTAGGACCACATATGAAAGTGGCCTGGGTCGGATTTGAAAAAATCGGATTTGTGCTGTTCAAACTGTCTTTAACAGATCGGATACAGGGCACATATGGGCAAAAAAAATCGGACATAGGCCACATTTGCCTGCGGTGTGAACGCAGCCTACGAAAATGGCTTTTGAACGCAGGCACGCACTATGTTTATGGAAATATACGTGGAAGGACAGAATTGTAATGTTTGTCGCATTTCAATGACGTAAAGAATGAAGTTGCACTGCAAAATATCAGATATGTATTGGATTTAGAACCGCATACGAAATGATCGGATGCAGGTCACACATGGGCAAATAAAAAAAAACAAAATAGACAAAAAAAAAAAAAAAAGCCTTGATCTTTTTTTTTTTTTTTTTTTTTTATTCCCAAGAATACAGACAAGCAGCATTCATTTTGTGTTTCTTCAGATACGTGCATCTCTAATCCAACGGTATAAATGCACATGCAGATAAAATAGATGAATAAACACAAGATGGAGATGTACAGAAACGCACACGGAGAGTCTGAGTCAGCATCTTCCAACAGTGCTGATGGTACACATAAACCCCAGAGGACGAGGTCACGGCAGGGTCATGTCATTAACCTGCCCACGTGAGTTTCTAAATCAGCCGCTGTTGAATCCTCAGTGGGAATATCAATTACAAGTAGGTGTCGGTTGTAAATTGTGTTTTTATGCGCATGTGAAGGAGTTAAATTGGATTGATTGCACGGGTGCCTTCCTTAGGGAAAAAAGGGAAACTTCAGGTTGCAGACGCGTGCGGGATGTTTTTTTTTGTTTTTTTTGTTATTTTTTTTTTTTTTTAGTAAAACTACACATTAGACATTAAAAACCTCAAAGTAAACTCCTGCGTTTGAGTCTCAGCTACAAAACAGGGGCTAACTTCGGAAATTTATGACGGCGTATTAGAGCCACATAAGAAAATAAAAACACGTGTCACTAGGAGAGTAAAGTCGTCAAATATCTGGATAAAATCTGTAATTTCATGAGAATAAAGTCGAATACATAAAGAGTCCTGAGAGAATGAAGTCGTAATATTATGAGAATAACGTCAAAATTAAAAAAAAAAAAAAAAATCATAATTTATGAGACTAAAGTTGTACCCACTCGTCACATAATGGAGAACTTGGAACATTTTATGAGGTTATACTTTCACATGGGGTTTATATGGGGTATATAATATTCTCATAAATTATGATATTTTTCCCGCCTGTTTTAAATTACGACATTATTCTCATAATATTATGGCTTTATAATTATAATATTTTTCCCACCTGTTTTTTAATTTACGTTATTCTCGTAATACTATGGCTCTATTCTCGAAATACTATGACTTAATTGTCGGAAACGTATGATTATTTTTGTTTTTGACTTTGTTCTAAAAAAATTTCAGGTTTTCTCCTGATATTTTACAACTTCATTCTTGTAGTGGCAAGTGTTTTTTTTTTTCTTATGTGGCCCTAATACGCCATCGTATTTGTGAAAGGATAGTTTGTAAATTTCCTTTTTTCGGGCCATATAATATTACGAGAATAACGTCATAGTTTAAGAAAAAAAACCTCATAATTTAATGAAAATAATGTTGTACTTTTATGAGATTAAAGTCGTAATATTTTGAAAATAAATTTGCAAATATACTGCAACAAAGTCATAATTTAGAAACTGTAAGCCTATGATAATGTGTTGACGGTGGACTAATAGGCTCAGTATTTCGCCATGCTCAAAATTTGACAACTTTAACTTTAATCTCATAAAAACAGGACATTTTCATTAAATTGTGATAAAAAAAGAAAACTATGACTTTATTTTCATGATATCATGGCTTTATTCTCAAAGTATTATGACTTCTTATAAAACTATGACTTTTTGTATTTGACTTTATTCTCAAAATTACAGGTTTCATCTCAATACTTTACAACTTTATTCTCACAGTGGCAAGTGTTTTTATTTTGTTATGTGGCCCTAATACGCCATCGTATTTGTGAAAGGATAGTTTGTAAATTTCCTATTTTAGGGCCACATAGTATCATTAGAATAAAGTTGTAGTTAAAAAAAAAACAAAAACAAAAAAACTCATAATTTAATGACAATGATGTTGTACTTTTATGAGATTAAAGTTGTGTTTTGAAAATAAATGTGCAAACATAGTGCGACAAAGTCATAATTTAGAAATTGTAAGCCTGAAGTCTTGCTGATGACAAAGTTTCTGGTTACAGTGAATGCAACAAGCGAAGCAGCAACTTTTTCATTAAATCATGATTTAAATAAAAAAAAAAACAACTTTATTTTCATAATACTATGGCTTTGTTCTTAAAATATTATGACTTTATTCTCATAAAAATTTGACTTTTTGTATTCGATTTTACTCTCAAAATTACGGGTTTCATCTTGGTGTTTTACAACTTTATTCTCGTGGCGGCAAGTGTTTTTAATTTTCTTACGGGGCCCTAATACGCTGTCATATACAACCTGAAATGTCTTAAGAGAAATATTGTTTTGTGTATTTGTTGATCTTCTCAAACATTATGGCTCACCACTATCATTTCCAGGGTCCAGGTTGACAAGTTGGTCATGAAACTGGATTAAAAATACATTTCCATGATCCAAAATACACCTGTTGCTTTTGTGATTATTTCAGATGGGCAAAGAAATGAAGCTGTAACAGTTTGTGAAAAGTTATCACTAAAATATATACATTTATATTATTTTTTCTTTTATTTTTTTTTCCCAAATTGGTTGAATCATGCACACATCCGGTCAGATCCAGCATGAAAAATATGGCGCGATATTAAAAGCGAGTGTTAAATCGTAAAAACAAAGGAAGTGATGTCTGAAAAAGTGCGTTAAAAGCAGCAGCTGTGCCCTCGGGCCGCAGCGGAGTAATTACGGTGAGAGCAGATAAATGTGACATGGCTGGCATTTGAAAGCAGCAACGGGACACTAAGCACCGCTGTACATGTACACACCGCATCCAAACACATACCTACACTTTGTCTATATCTGTCTCATGCGCCCTGACTCCTCGTCGCTGTGTGCACCCTCCGCTCTGATTGGTGTGCTGCCTCAGATACTCCGAGCGGGGCTGTCAGGTACGACGAGCTCTTCATTAGACGCAGCACTTTCGCAGCCGTGCCCAGCACCATGTAATAGAATTTATAGAGTGGTAGTTGAATTACAAGAGGCCCCAGCTGAAAGAACGGGGCCTGATACTGGGACCATCAACACTGGGCTGTAAATTGATTTCAGGCTTCTCGAATTAGCTGCGGATATTTGGTTACGGAATCTAAAGTTTGAGGGTGTCGTGCGACGTTAGTGGACAGAAGTGTGACCGGGTGGAAACTGTTCTTGGCAGCCGTCGTTCACGTTCTGTTAATAGCATTTGGCGGTGTCAAACCTACGGTCCGCGGACCAGGCGTTCCCACAGGGTTCTACAAGTTAAATAGAACACCTTTTTAACCCATAAAGACCCGGTGCTACTTTTGTGGCAGTTCCCAGATGATTATTTCTCTCTTTTTCACCTTTCTCAAGCGATTTATCATCATATTTTGCATTTTTAACTGTAAATCATAAATTTAATTCCCTCTATTTGATTAAGATGTGCATGAAAACTCGGAGTTAGTTCAATGGCTATTATATCAAAACAGAGAAAACTGGAAAAAAGTGACTTTTTCAGCAAATATATCAATAAGTGAATGTCAAAACAAGTGTTTCCCTCCACGGTCATTGATCCAACTCCATGGGTTTTACTGGTGAATCAATGTTGTAGAAGATGACGGTGTTTCCACGGTAACTACGGAGCCTCTGAACATCCAAATGGGTCATATCTGACGACCATGAAAAGTGCATTAAAGTGCATTTTACACCAATTATTTACATGTAGCAGTGGATCAACAGCTATTAAACATTTTCAATCAGTGGATGCGTTTGGTCGCAGATGGAGGTTTGGGTCTTTATTGGTTAAGACTACTTAGTAATAATTTAATAATTTAACGCCCATTTCACAGCCATACTGGCACAAATTCATGACTCCTAGAATTTGGTAAAATGTATTTATTTACTCCAGCACCTTGATTCCCATTATTCCAATTCATTTCTCACTGGGGGCTGCAAAGGTAGCGATAATTGGTTCTTAATTTCAACATAAATTGTCGGGTTGGACTAACATTACTTCCTTTGCAGTTTGGACACATTTAAACACAATAAACCCGACAAGTTTACGGCAACATAAACCTTTTAAAGACTTTTTTTTTAAAGGCATTAAATGGAGATTTGTGAATTCAAGACTTTTAAGACTTTTTAAGATCCCGCTGGAAGCCCGGTGGGCCAAAAGCGGTTCAGTATTTCGATACCAACTGTAAATCTGTCGAAGTGTTTCTAAAATATCTATCTTTTCTCATGAAATTGAGATTTTATGAAGTAAAAGTGTCAGTGGTCAAACATTCTGGGAATACCTCTTAGCATATTGTGATCTGAGAGGAGAAAATGATGAATAATTCAAATGTAGGAAAATATTTAAGCAAATCTAAAAAAAAAAAAAAAAAAAAAAAAAAAAAACAGTCATTTAATTGATCTTTTTTTTTTTTTTTATTTCAGTGAAATATTTGGTAAATGTAAGTGCATTTTAGCAAGTCTGAGTCTGATTTTCTTGAACGATGAGTTTACTTATTGTACATTTTAGTTTAGTATGTAACTTAAAGAAATGTGTGCGGAAATTAACTTCATAATGTGGTGTTATTTAGTTGTTGAGTAACCGTATCAATATTTGTTTTGTATCAATATTTTGTATTTGCAGTGCGGTTTGAAGTGAATTAAACATGATGTCAACGGTCTGGAACAATGTTTGCACAAAACACCATCATAGAGTCTATTAAACCGACATTACACAATATACTTCAACTAAACACCCATCAAACTAAACAACATTATAGCTCGGTTTACTGTGAAACACTTATTTTCCAGACCTCATATTATCTACCTCTATCACAGACTCTATACATTTACTTGAAAGCATAATCTTTAATTGTTAAGGCCCCAGACTGTGCACTGCGGGGGATTAGGAGCAATGTTCTGCACATTAGCCAGCCGCTCTGTGCCAATCTAAAGTTAACATGACTTTCATTATATGCCCCTTCCTCTGTGAAGGTGGGACATCCCTGCCCGATGAAGATTTATCTAGGCACGTCTCTTGGAAATGTACGATTCTAATAGATATTTATGGTTGGGCTCTTTTTAATCTAAGAGGAGTCGAAACATCTGCGGTAAATTTTGGTTGGATAAGCCTTTCAATTTGTCATACGCAAGAGCCCAGGCTGTAAATACGTCTGGTGTAAGAGTAAAGACGTAGTCACGGTTAACCCTTTAACCCCTGACGTGTCGGTGGTGAGCGTTCTGATTGTATGATTTGTTTTAAATACTCATAAAAATTCAACAGTTTGCTCAGTAGGAAACATTTCAAAACGTGCTAACAGAATACACCTTGCACTTTCCATAGACATCTGAGCATGCTCAGTGCATACCTTGCTGTTTTTGCAATGTGGGCAAAACACAGAGCAGTGAGTGAGACCGACTCGCTATAAAAATAGAGGGTTTGAGCTTTTTAAATATATACTTGGATTTCTTTTTTTTTTTTTTTTTTTTTTTTACCATTTTAGGGTAACAAACCAAATTTGGTTATTTAATTGACCTTGATTTTCTAAATGAACTGCAAAAAAGGAATTAAAACTGACTTACATTTGGAATATTTATCTTGAAAGAGCATTTTTAGATTTATTTACTTATTGAGACTTAATCTTGTTAAGACTATTGGAGTTGTACTATTCCACTTAGATATTCCAACTAATCTTAAGTAACATTTAGAACAAAACAAACGCCATTGTTGGGGATGAGTTCGGCGGACACAGTAACTGTTTACCCTCAAGACATTTTTACTTGTTTTATGCCGTTTTGCCAATAAATACATATCTATTGTGTCATTACATCCTCATAAGTCTATATATAACTCACTGCAAATTGTTTGGTTCTTACCAAGATAAAAAAAACAAAAAAAAAAACCTTTTGAAGTGTTTGATAATTCATCTCGTTTTAAGAGTTAATGTCTTATTTTAAGTGTCCATAAATCTGTAGACGTGCTTATTTCTAGATTTAACAATCTTAATTCAAGATATCTTGTCAAGTGAAATTATCCTGCTGCATGGACAGATAATTTCACTTGTTTTGAGTACCTTTATCCTCAGATTTAGTGTTTTTATCATGTTTTCAGACACCCCTTTTTTTGCAGTGTACATATATAAAACCATACATAGATATATCATATATGTAAAAAAAAAGACGTATGACTTGAAACAAGTATATTCTGCTTAAAATAAGAATTTTAGCATTCTGTAAGTGCAATTCTCTTCTAATTTTACTTGAAATAAGACATTTAACCCGATAATAACTTTATTTTTCTTATTTTTGTACAGGCTTTTTTTTTTTTTTTTTTTCTTGCAGTGTGACAATAAAAAATTTAGAAAAAATTCCCAGAAGTAATAAAGTCTTGTTTTGTCCTCTAATAAATACTTAGGTTGATTTTTTTGAATTTCAAAGTATTTCTATGAGTGAACTATAAAAGGTTATGATGCTTTATGTCGCAGACATAATGTGTTGAAGGGTTAACCCTGCACTTACATAACAGTGATTACAATTTGTTACACAGGGGTTACGTCAGTGGTCTCCAACCTTTTTTGGCTCCTGACCGCATTTTAACATCACACATTTCTGTCGACCCCAGACATTCAAAATGGCCTTTTTTTTTTTTTTTGCTAAAATTAATCTGTTTTTGATCATGTAATAGTTTGCTATACTATGTTGCAAATAAACTTTAATTTTAGACGACATTTAGTCTATATAATGTATATTATTATGGATGGAGGCAGAAAAAACAGATTGAGATTACTGCACAAAGTGAGGATTTGATTTTCCTTGGCCAGGATATGTACAGTCAGTCCAGCTTGTATTTACAAGGCTGACAATGAATACTGAACAAACAAGAACTCAAACTATGAATTATGAAACAGCTGCAGCATCTGAAACCCACCACAATGAACATTTGACAGATAAACAGTACCACAGTGCTTCAGTTTGAACATTTG
>JAPQRP010000014.1:12012736-12030452 GCA_037367295.1 Apogon hyalosoma
TCTGATGGCCATGAAAAGGAAACAAACTGCATTTTACACCAATTATTTACATGTATTGATAGGATTAGTGGATCAGCAGTTATTAAACTGTTTATCTCAGCAGATGACAATTGATATTTAGGTCTTTATGGGTTAAAGTATAATTTTAATTCCAAAGCAATCATAGTCGTTAGTGATAATGGTCATTTTAGAAGGCAATAATGCCCGATATGTGCCAATATAAATATAGACTGAAAATACTAAATATGTTCCAAGCTGAAGAACAAATGGAATTTCCGTAATAGATCGTAAAACATGAAAAAATAAGACATTTAGCGGACGATGGATCTTTATCATTTTATCCAGCTACATTTCACAGACAAACTACATTCACCAGGTTATACATCAGCGAACGGCTGTGGAATCATGTAAGTTACTCATAATTTGATTCATTTCAGATCATAAACTGCAAAAATGTTTCGTATCAGCAGTGAGAAAGAGTGGTGAGTAAGAGTGAAAAGAAAGGACATAAAACTGGGTTCATTTTGTTACTTTTTCCAGTTTTGTTTTGTTTTGTTTTGGTTTTTTTTTCCCAGCTAATCATAATGTGTTTATTTCGACAGCCTTTGTAAGTATTAAACTTAAGTGGTCGTGCCAGTGGTTTTAAATGTATGCAAAGTAAACTCATCAAAAGAGAAGAAATGAGACTACCAAAGCCCATGACTGCGAGGATAGTGACTCCTGACTACTTGGTGGCCCGCACTCTGACAAACACTTTCTTGTAGCAAGAACCCACGAGAATATAGATAATATTGGTGCAGTTTTAGTCTCCCTCGTTTTCAGCTAATGGAGGCTCCATTAGTCTATGTATAACAAAAATGAGAATATTTGCGTCACGTTCTCATGTTGTTTATTACTGATGAAAAGCAACTTAAGCACCATGATGCTGTCGACACGTTTCGGATGTATGCCACTTTTTATTTAGACATCTGTCACAATAGATGCATTTTACCTGAATTAAGCTATCGTAATTTCAATTCCAGTTCAGCCAGTTTCAGTAAATCCCACCACTTTGGCTTATTTCTTGCGGGCATATCACGTGCAGAAACTGCTCACATCTACTTGTGCACGTGTTTGGAACATAGCGTCATGCAAATTTCTCCTACTTAGTATTTCTTGGTCTTAGTCTTGTCAGATTTACAAGTAAATGTGTCTTTCTTTTTTAGCTGCCTAACATGTAAAAACAAAACACCGTGTCTTATTTTCATCTTAAATGCCACTATTTAATTTCACAGTTCCTTTAGATATAAGCTCAAACAAGTGTAAACACATTTTTTTGCCCTGTGCATATGAACTGCGTCGCCTGAAAATGCATTATGTTTTCCCGTGGTATATTGATCTGTGCTGCTACAGCTATAATGCAATAAGGCAAAACACACGCTTTTTAACCACAGGTACATTTATTTGTTCTTTAAAGGGAAAAGAAAGGTTGAGAAAGATGCTAACATCTCATATCGCTGCAAGCGTCCAAGGGCACACAAACTGTCTGCTATTGTGCTGTTTATGCAGAAAAAAAAAAAAAAAAAAAAAGATGCAGTTTTGTGTTAATACTTTTCAATGCCCGTCTCGCTGAATGTTTCCAGTGATACGATTCTAGTGCTGAACCCTGCAATTATGTTATTACGCTTTTTCATCCCGAGCTCTTTAGTGAGGACATGCATATACAGGCCACCAGAGGCGTCAGGGCGAAAGTTCAACCACAGGCAGCGGGTTATTTTTAGGGCGTTTCAACTATGATGAAGTCATTGGTCATCACAGGCGCTAAACCTGTGACCTTCTGGTTAGAGGGTGCTCGCTCTAATTACCAGGGCATCCCGGTCGGCAGAAGCAAGACTATGACCCTTGGTATCACTTAAGCCGTCCATCATCAGTTGTCAGAGTGTATAAATACCATAAATACCAGGGTCAGATATACACTTAAGGGACTTTTACTTGTAACAATGCAAAACGACAAGCGTGGATCACATCAAACCATTGTAGATTTCCAGACAATTTAATGAATATTAACAACGCATTGTAGATCAGGGGCGTCACGCTCATTTTAGTGCAGGGGCCGCTTCCTCCCAGTATGATCTGAAGTGAGCCGGACCAGTAAAATAATAACATCATAATATATAAATGATGTCAATTCCAAAAAAAAAAGTGAAAAAAATCAAATTACACGATGAAAACGTTTACATCTACAAACAATCCGTTAAAAAAAAGTGTGACTAACATGAACAACCTGAAAGAAAAATAAGAGCAATTTCAACAATTTTCTGCCTCGGTCTATCATTTATATATGTGCATTACATCTTCCAGATCCAAGCGGATCTACAAATGCACATTCAAATTACAGTTGTCTTAATATATTTCAGTTCATTCACATTTTTTTGGTGAAAAGACACTTTGTAAATGGGTGCTTCTATGAAACTGGTCCCTAAAAAGCATGGGGGCGAAAAATTCAAACAAGATGTAGACTAATGTGAAGTAAGTTTGGAAAAAAAATAAAAATAAATATTTACTGAGATCAAAGAGGAGCTATTTTCAGATAAAACACATTTTTCACTTATTTTTCTATTATTTTTCTACAAAAATCCGCATGTAACATGGTAAAAAGGACACCGAAATTATAAATTATTACTACAATTTTTTCGAACATCTTTTTCTTCTCTCACAGGTACATTTTGGGAATTGAACCCATTATACAAGGCAGAGTGTTTCACAAAAATGACCACTGTTGTGAAATCACTCACAATTTATTTGTGTTTAAACGGGCGGGTTCCACATGTAACGCGAGTGGACGCGATGGGTTATGCGCGAAACCTGGAATGAGACTGAGAGTCATGAAAAACCTGCATGTCTGGATTAGAAAAACCACTTGGATCGTCAAGTTTAACACAGTGTCTTTATTTATAGCGGTATATAAGACAATTTCAAGCATGTTTTCTAGATAAAATGCACTGACGCCTCGGTAGCTTTTCCTGTCCCAGTTTTGGTCTTATTTTTTTTATTAAAAATTCACTAATTTTGGAATGGCTCAGAGCAAGAGTATAATGTTTTTTTCATTTATCTGAGGTCATCATTAGGTACATCCGGGGGGGGAATATGTCTAAATTTCTCTTTTATTATTGGGTCTAAAAATCTGTCAAAGTGCCAGGTACCAGAATGAACCCAGTTTCATAGAAGCACCCAAATGTAAACATTTTCACGTCATTTAGCTTTTTTCTACACTAAAACAAAGAGAAGAATTTGGAGTTGTTATTATTTATAGTTATTATGACAGTATTTTACAGGTCCATCCCACTTGAGATTGCTTTGGGCTGAATGCGGAACCTGAACTCAAATAATTAACTCAGAAAGACCCAAAGAGCCACCGGTGACCCAGTTCATCTACTGATCTGAAATGTTTAATAACTTCTAAACCACTAGAGCAAAGAAGTCAAACATATGGCCCGTGAGCCAAAACAGGCCCACCAAAGGGTTCAATCCGGCCTGTGGGATGTATTTGTGAAATGCAAAAATTACTCAATTACTCAAGTGGACCAGACCAGTAAAGCACTATCACAATAGACTATAAATAATGACAACTCCAAAATGTGCCCTTTATTTTACTGTAAAAATGTAAAATCAAATGAAAATGTTTACATTTAGAAACTATCTTTTCTCAAAAAAATGTGAATAATCTGAATATGAACAAACTGAAATGTCTGAAGGAAAATAAGTGCAGTTTTAAAAAATATTGCGTTTTGTGTATTTGTAGATCCACTGTGGTCTGTAATATTGGTAGAATATTGTTAAAATTGCACTTATTTTTCTTAAGAAATGTCAGGTTGTTCATGTTATTCACGTTTTTAAGGACATTTTGTACATTTTGTAATGTAATTTTACTTTTTTCATTTTTATTATTTTACTGGTCCCGCCCACTTGAGATATATTGGGCTGATGATGGTCCCTGAACTAAGATAAGTTTGACACCCTTACACTAGAGCTTTTAACACATATAAATAATTGGTGTAAAATAGAGTTTGTCATCTTTTCATGATCATCAGATATGACCCATTTGGATATTCAGAGGCTCTGTAGTTACCGTGGAAACACCGTCATCTTCTGAAACATTGATTCACCAGTAAAACCCATGCAGTTGGATCAATGACAGTGGATGGAGACACTTGGTTTCTGTTCAATTAATGATACATTTTGCAGAAAAAGTCACTTTTTCTTCAGTTTTCTCTTTTTCTGATATAAACCCTTCCCTTTAATCTGAGCTTTTATGAACATCTACATAACCAGTAAATGAAATATAGGAAAATACCTGGTTTTCATTGAAACGGTGCAAAATAAAGAGGATAATATTATAATAAATGGTGATAAATCACTTAAGAAAGGTTAAATAGAGAGAGAAAGGCATATGGGAACTGACACAAAAGTAGCTCTGGGTCTTTATAGGTTAAATGTTCTGTGTAATTTTTTTGCAAATTGACAAATTCATCAAATGAGCCCCATCGGACCCTTCAGCGGGCTGGTTTTGGTCCACAGGCCGTATGTTTGACGCCCGCGCTGTAGATACTACAGTCATGATATGTGCGAACTGCAGCTTCAGGCGATGCCACGTTGTATTTATTTTTCAATTAAAAATGACATTCAGAATGACATCCTCGCTTGTACCGTGATGCGTTTTGGCTCCATGACAGATTCCAACAAGGTACGGTACCCCTGGAAATAAAAACAAACCTTCCCCTTGTGTCTCTTCAATCCCAGATTTGGGAAAGCTGCCAAACTACAACAGCCACAACCCTGACAGATCAGATAATTCAGGAATCGCTCCCTTAACTCCTGCCATCGAAAGTGCCTCTGTATCACCTTTACCCATCAACTCATGTTACAATGCATCGCTTACCCGTAGTATCTGATATCTAGTTAAGTCATGAAGGATGCATATCAACTCAATTTGGTATCGATTGCACTGGTAATTAGGCATAATTTAATTTTGCCTCAATTCCCCCCAACCGACTCCCCCTCCTCGCTCTGTTCCATCCTATTCTTGTGTTTTCAAAACCCAGAGGAAATCAAAAAGGCGTTGCCTGCGGAATATGTAATTTCCTTGAATATGTATTCCCCAGATGAGTTCAGCCCGATAGAACACAGCTTCATTTTTTGGGTGGATTGCTCGGCGTACAACTTTATAAGTAAGGAGCTATGATGAGCACATGCTGTGAGCGAGTGAGTGCAAGTTCGCTGGCTGCAGGCGTGTGTCTGACCTGCAAATGAACTTGTGTAGCGCACCATGGCGATATAATAACACCATTTTTTTTTTTTTTTTTTTTTTTAATGGCGCATCTGATTGAATATGGATGTCACAGTAAAACATGCTTTTCCCCTTTGAAGAACAAAAGATGTACATAAATGAATGGAGACAAAGACAAAAAAGTAATGAATGAATTGCCGGGGGGGCATGGGATCACTCCTGGGTGTTTTTTTTTTTTTTTTTGCTCACGTTAGAACTTGTAGCAGGTGGAAGTAATGTTTTAGCCTTTGCCACGCTCTGGACTCATTTTAGGGACGTACGGCAAACAAATCTACTGCCATGGTGATCTGTCACTAGACTAGACAGAGAGTTTAGGTTTGGTGAATGGACAAGGACTTGACTAGAAAAGAAAAATATGCAATGTTTCTCTTTTTGCACAGTTTGTACAGTTTGCACTTTAACGTTCTGAGATGTGCAATGGAAACAGGCTCATTACAGCCACTGATATTATTAAAATGTTCATCTTTGTTACCGAAATGTGTTTGTTGTTCTAAAAAAAAATAACTTTATTGCCATTGTTTTAAGACAATTGTGCATTTCCTGTTTTTATTTGGAAAAATATTGTCTCAGTTAACAGTCTTGTTGGGTTTATTTGTACCGTACAAGCGAAAGTTACTTTTAATTCGCACAACAAATTATTCAAGGAAAAGCTAAAAGTATTGTCGCAATATTGATGTTTCTTTCAATAAAAGTTATAATTGCACCGCTGTTACAATGTCGTTGGCGTTGAGGGGGTCCTGGAGATTTTCCGTCCTCCAAATAGGGGCCTGACAGAAAAAGACTGAGAACCACTGCCCTAAAGTCAAGAAACAGATAAAATCTGTATCTCGGTAATACTCGCACATTTGTTGGCAAGTTATTGATGCCGGCAAATTTCCTGAGGCAAGGCAATTAATGTGCATCCAACCATGTCTTCAGGCCAGATAAAGTAGCTTTACAGCATTTTATACAAACATTATTGTTTTATTTTTAAAAATATCAGAAACAAAAAGACATTTAGCACGTTAGCTACTGCTTGAATAACTTGATGTATGGGCATAAACAGAAGGCCGTGATTTCAATAACACGATCTGAAACGTAGCAAGCTTAAATGCAGAAGGTTTTATAGAAGACTTTATACGTTCTAGTCCAACAGTAACAGGTCCAGGTCTCCATGGGTGGGGCATCCCTCCTCCTCTTTCAGCTCATGCAAGCTAGTGAAAGCTGGGCCAATGTTCACCCTAGTCCCGCTTCTTATTTCATCACTGTCATGCTTTTTTTCTTTGTCTCGTCGGACAACACCCCTATCCTTTTTGCTTTTCTTGCTGCTTCAGCCATGACCGTTCCTTCACACGTAACTTTA
This sequence comes from Apogon hyalosoma, assembly GCA_037367295.1. NCBI lineage: Eukaryota > Metazoa > Chordata > Actinopteri > Kurtiformes > Apogonidae > Apogon > Apogon hyalosoma. Next base: position 12,019,405 of record JAPQRP010000014.1, read on the forward strand.
TTTACCTGCCTCATCTTCTGAAAGCGGAAGGGGGATGTGGCATATGCCGTAAAGTAGTCCCATTTTGTAGTTCTTTTTGTGTAAGGGGTTCCAATCCCAAACCAGAAGTCGCACAGTGCCAGTGCAGGCGATACAGATGCCCTGGAGCGATGACAAAAGTGTAACTTAACCTATCGTGAGTTGTTGAACTACCGAAATAACCTTGAAAATATTGCTTGAAGGTTGAAAAACTGTTTTAATAAAAGCCTCAGACTTCAGTGTTTTAACTTTGACTTTAATTCTGGCTGTGGATCTGGTTGCAACTGAGACTCAAACAAGTTCATGAAGAACTCAAAGTTTTATCGGAGTTTAACAATAAAGTTGAGCCAGACTGAATTAGCCTCTTATATATACACTGCCGCTGCATTGTAAAGTTTAGAATTGCTTAAAACTACTCGAGATAATCGATATTTATTTATCTTAGTCCTTCTGTCTTTGTGTTTTATACTTATCTGGCTGTGCTCTGCATGTATTTTTCCAAATTCGAGCTGTTTTTTTTCTTTATTTGTATACTATTAATTTTAAGAGCCAAAGCCTGAAGAACATTTGTGAAACATATTGTGAGTGGGAGTGTTTTTTTTTTTTTTTTCTTCTTTTTCTGAGATCAGTGGCCAGTTCCTCCTCACCATTTGATATCATTGAAAAACGACTATCAGTCGCTTTATGCAAATTTTAAAGTCACCTCTGAAAACCAGCCGGTGGTGAAATTATCAAGTGGATTCAGGTTCATTGCCTGAATTGATCCAAACTGCTTGCGAAACTTTCATTTTCGAGCATTTGAAGCTCTCAAGTCGACGACAATGTGCATCAGCAGCGCAAGACAAAATTATGCAAAATCTTTGATATTATACACCTTAGAATTTGATTGAAAGTACATGCAGTCTGGATCTCTGAGAGTATTTCAAAGTGGTTTACCGACCTCTGAAAGTTGAGGTTTGATGTTTGATTTAAAGCGTGAGCAAGTGCAAAGTGTTATTCAAGTGGTCTGAGTCGAAACTAGACTTTTGTACCAACTTTTGGCCCCTTCTGCAGGTTTTACAAACTTTAACCTACGATGGAGATTTTTGTGAATCACAGAGAAAGGCCATCCCTACTGGCAAGAAGCATTTCCCAGCCAAAGTTATGACTTTTGAAGAGTTTACGACGCTCTTTCAGGTTTTCAGCTGTGTTTGCTCGAGGTCCATAATCAGCCATATGTGCAGTGGATAATGGTCTGCACAGTGTTACACAAAAATAGAAGTGAACTGAGCCATAATGTACTTTGCACTTTGTTTTGGTGCTATAATTTTTTATTTTTTTTTTTAAAAATCTGTACAACTTACAAGTTCCTTTTGTTAAGGCTGGAGCCTGTGGTATTTTGAAATTGGACCCTTAAAGCAGAGGCTTGATACTGAGTTCAACGGAAGAATTTATTGTCCATAAGGACTCAAAAGTAAGGGCGCTGAGGAGTCGGCTTTAACGAGGAGGCTGTAGCCGAGTCGGGGATTCGCCGTGAGGAGTAACACAAGGACAACCCATAGAACAGTGGGCTTGGGATCTGAGACCTGGTTTAAATACTCAGGAGGGATGAGGACTATTGGAGGCAGGTGCTGTTCTCCAGCCACGCCTCCTCACACACACCTGCAGGGAAAGAAAACAGCAACACACACAAAAGAGAACACCACATCTTTGCTTTAGTGCCCGAGAACATTTTAAATAATAATACCTCGATTTGAAACAGCATAATGCAACTTTTTTTTTTTCTTTTAACCTTTAAATCATTGTTTCTCAACCTTTTTTGACCAACCGCCCCGTCACTGCATCATAAGCCTTTGTCGCGCCGTGCATCGTGGGAGGTGCTTCCCACAACGCACGTCGCGACAAATTTCCGAAAACGCCCTAGTGACCTACTGGTTTGATTTGTCAACACACGGAGTGTTATGTTCCGGAGCACCTTTTTCCCCCTTTTTTTTTTTTTTTATAATTCTTAATGTATTGTGTTAAATAATCATTGCTCTCTCCTTATGGATGTTTTTGCCTTTATAATATTTTTGTATTGTATTCTGTATTTAGGGTGTTTTGTGATAAACAGTCAATTAATTTCCCGCCAACACAGATATTATAAATTGGACACCGTTAGGCTTGTTCTCTCTCTCAACACCAGGTTCCAGGATACACGCACCAGGGGTTTGCGCTGCCGTTCTGAAGCGGCATGTTGGCTGCACCTTAGCTTTTTGCTATTGTTAGCCTTTGCTTTTTGTTTGACCAGGTGAGCCCAGATGTCCTGTTTTCGTTTTTTCTTTTGACAGGATTTAGTCTCTGGGTTGTGTTTGCGGTATGCGGTCAGATCTAACAGTCCTGCACAGGGTTGGTCTGACCCACATACCGTCATTTTGTTAAGTTAGCCGGCTCGCCTTGGTCCTTGTTTTTCTTTTGAAACTTTTTTTTTTTGTTGTTGTTTAGGGTACGGAAAGGGGTTAAATCGGACAAAACAACACCTAACTTGAATTAAAAGTAAAAATCTTTGCAATTTGAACCCTTTTGTCCCCTGTGTCCTCTGTAAAATATGTCAGGTCATAACATGGAGTACATGTTATGAGGGAAGATATTCAGGTGCACAATTACGGAAAGACTTACACGATTAAAAGTTGATCCGATTCTACATTTTTCCCTCCTCTTGATTTCTTTCCTCCCTATTGCAGCTTTAAGCAGAAGTCAAACATATTTCCCTATCCCCTCGGTGGCTGTTTCACAAATGATGAGCTTCATAATGTTGTGCCTTTGTTAAGGATAGTTAAGCCCTCTCTAGAGTTTCTTTTTTTTTTTTTTTTAGATGGTGTTAAAGGGATAAAACTGCAGACAGTTTCACAAGCATTTAATGATTACAAGCAAGTGGTGGTGGGCATTTTCTTTTCAACATTTTTTTCCTCCTGAAATTCCTCCTAACAAGTGAAAAGCATTGACTAATTTGTGCAGAACAGAAGCTGCCTCTGCCAGTTAAATATTGCCAGGGTTTCACACCTTTTTATAGAATCTTAACATATCCAATCTGACAACAATTTAACTGCTCTCATTGTGTTACCTTGTTATGCACATTTCATTTCAGCCGTAGACATTTAATTATGTAATGTTTTCACTTATGAGCAAGAAATTATTAAATAAAGATCCACCTCTATTTATGTTTTTGTTGCCATCCAGTAGCTCAGAATTAATAAAGATCAAGCCAGATTTAGGGTCACCTTTTTTTTTTTTGCCCAAGTTGAATATATAGTAATTTGTCCTGATGGCTTTAAAGCAGAGCTTGATAATTAACAGATGACTTCAGACCTGCTTTTCTTTCCTGAAGCACTGCCTGAAGCTAATTTTCATCACTATTTCTGTCTTCTTGCAGCCATTGTGTTCTTGTCTGTTCCTGCCATATCGCTGACATTTTCTAAAATTTCAGTCAGAGCCTGTAGTCAACTCTGTCGGAATCATGGAAGCAGTGTCAAGCCCCAATCAGGTATAATGTAAGAGTCAATCAGGGCTCAGTGGGGAATGTGGAAGTAGGTGACACCTCACTAACTTGTAAAAATTCACGTCTGGAGCTCGAACTTCGAAGGATGGGAATAAAGAGCGTGCGTTTCTTTCTTTCTGAGCCTTTTTTTTTTTTTGGAGCTTTCAGCTGCATATCATGCCTTCATCAGCTAATGGACACAGTTCCCTTAAGGAGACCAGTGCTTATGAAAAGAATGAAAGAATCAGAGTTTGAGTAGCATTTTTTGGGGGGGTTTTTTGTGCTAAGGAGACAAATCCAGTTGAGTGGCTGCCACACTAGATTCTAAATGCTTCAGGTACTTCAGTCCTTTTGTATTTTCTTTAGCAGCATCGTTTGGATTATCCTTCAACAAGTGAAACAACATAATACCAGATTTCCCGACACAAGAAACATCAGACTGCATCGACATGACAGTCAGGGCACACAGTTTCTATCTTGGTTGATAACTTACTAATATATTTCTGTTTTCAACTTTAAGCAGTACGTTAACGTGAAGAACAAATTTACCCTTTAAACCAGGGGTGTCAAACATGCGGCCCAAGGGCCAAAACTGGCCCGCCAAAATGTTCCAATCCAGCCCACTGGATCCAAAAACGACATTAAAGATATTAACAGTCAGTGGTGTCGAGCTCATTTTAGTTCAGGGACCACATACAGACCAATGGGATCAAAATTAAAATAATATCATAACAAGTGGTTCCAGGCACAACAAACCCCGCCCCTTGCACGTATTGAAGCTTATTTTGGCATCAACCCAGCTGATGTCATCATGGCTATGCGCGTGCTGATGTCATCATATCAGTTGCCACTATATATGTGTCAAGTTTGAAGTAAATTGACACAAAATTGATGTTTTTATAGATATTTCAAATTTTGGCCATTAAAAGTAAATGGGAGAAAAAAAAAATTTAAATAATTCATAAAAATGCTTTAATTTTGACCTACTTTTCCCAAAATGTAACCACATCTATTCCGGGTCACTGGCAATCTATAAACCCAATTTGGTACGAATTCAACCAATAGTTTTGTTGATAAAATGTTAACAAAGAAAGAAAGAAACAAAGAAACCCCTTGGTAATGACCTTTAAATAATGACTCCAAATTTTCTTCTGGGTTTAATGTGGGAAAAAAAAAGAAAAAATTTACATTATACTTATAAATAATGAAAACAATTTCTTCTCTTTGTTTTAGTATAAAAAATAACATTAACATATGGAAATAGTCACATTAACAAACTATCCTTTAACAATAAAATGTCATCAACCAGAACAAATATGAACAATCTGAAACGTCTACAGAAAATTAAGTGCAATTTTAACAATATTAAATGTTTTGTGTCATGCACATGTATAAGTGATAAGTTGAGGCATAAAACTGTTAAAATTGCACTTATTTTTCTTCAGAAATGTCTTTTTCTTTTCAGTTTATTCACATCTTTTTTTTGCTTAGATAGTTTGTAAATGTAATTCTTTTATTATTATTTTATTTATAGACTATTATGTTCGGCCCACTTGAGATCTTATTGGGCTAAATGTGTTTGACCCCCCTGCTTTAAACCCTAAGCTTAAAATAATCCATCTGGACTTTTTTTTTCTTATTTTGACTAACTAAAAGGTTAGAAAATATGTTGTGAGTGAGTCCTTTTGCTCATTTTTCAAGACCAAATAGAGCTTTCGAAATCTGGCAATCATTTACAGTTTACTGCATGTTATGATTCTGCGAAAACAGCTTCTTCTCCAGCTTCTAGTACAGGCATGAGGGAAATTACTGCAATGACTCACTAAGACCCGTAAAGCACAACATCTCAGGTTTCAGAAACTGTTAGAATTTTTCCAATCGCGCAAACAGTGAAAGAGTTACAGCCGTCCAAACTGCATGTACGCAGGGTGTGTCAGCGATGACGCGTCAGATTTTAAAGAATTAAAAGCAATTAAAATCGCCTTCCACGGGTTCTAGAAGCAGTAGAGTTGATAAAATGGGGAGCTGAGCTAAGCCTACTGGTGTAACACACACATTAGGAAGAAATAAAAGGGCCCTCATTTTGTTTTGTATCGACATCGACGTGTGACGCGGGACTGCACATGACGGTTTGTGAATTATACTATTTCCTGGTAGCACCTGAAGGCACCATAAGACTTTTACACTGGACTGAACATGACGGTTTATCGCCAGTTACTGCCATCCACAGTGACTGGCCCCCTGTTTGCGGCTGTGAATGGACTCTTCTGTGGGCCGCCTATAAGCCCATTGTAATTTTAAAAACAACTAATAACTCCAAAAGTATTGGTCGTATCAATAAGCTGTTTTCGCCTGTCTGATCCTTGACCCAAAATACATAAGTACTCCAAAAGGCCAGATTTTAAATTATTAAGTCGATACGCACACACACACACACACACACACACACACACACACACAGGTCACTCAGCTTTTATAATATAAATACTCTACTATTACTTTTAACCGCAGCGCAACCTCAGTTTCATTTCCCAATTGCTTTATTTTGAGTATTGTTGCATTGCCAGCCTTTAGGAATATTATTTATTAATATGACTCGAGTCTCAGCTGTCTTAATAAAGGGAAGTTAAACTGGATCATCTTTTCAGTAGGAAGAGAAATGCAGCCAAATCAGGCCAGGAAGAAGTATTTGTGTTGTTAAAACCTTATTATAATTTTAAACAGAATATTTTTTTAATCATTATTATTATTATTATTACTATTATTACGGATCTGTAGTCCATTTTTGCTTTTTTTGTCATAAAATGATGCTATTGGTCAGTCTTCATGGATATAGAAATATTTAGCCAATGAAAAGTGTTGAAAACAGTTTATGACCTCATCTCTTTACTCCCTCAATTGATTCAGAATATACATCGTTTTTATAGCTTCCTTGAAGATAACCATTTTGGACATGAGAGGTTTCAACCTGACAGCGATGATATATTTACTTTCAAGCAAACATACTCAGCGGATTTCACATGAGCAAATGTTTTGCAGCAAATATACATATTCTGTAAATATAAAAACAGTCCATTTAATCAGCACATTTCATTTTATATCTGGCACTATCCTCTACCATTCCAGCGATATTCTATGAAAGACCAGATCGCAATCTTTGTGTAAACACCTCATGGCCTTAGGGTCTTCGAAGGGAGACCAGAGGCTGATCGGTATGAGAGGAGTCCTTTGGGAAAAGCAGCTCAGTTCACTGTATAAACAGCTACTTTGTGAAAATTGTTGTTTCCATAATAATTCAGCTACTTCTGTGGTAACCTTTAATAAATTATGACGTTATCTGATGAAAGCTAACATTCAGGAAATGATTGTTTCGTGAGAAAAGTAACGCTACCGTGTAGCAAACACATATAATTTTAATCAAAACTGCAGGTAAGAACAACCAAACTCAAACATGCTACCATTCTCTCCCACTGAAGCTAAGAAATCCACTCTGAATGTATGTTGACGATGTGTGCAACTAAAGCTTAAGCTAAGAAGATGCAGTTTAGCCAGTTTTATCAGTGAACCAGCAGGATTGGAAGCTTTTAGAATAGAATAGCATTTATTGCCATTGTGTGTACAATGAAATTAGAAGCGCTACTATAGTAAGTGCGGCAATATGAGTAAAAAACCCAAATACGTCAGAAAATAAAAAGTGAGTGTAAAAGAAAATTTAAAAAGACTAAACTAAAAGTAAAATAAGAAAATAGAATATAAGTAATAAATTAATGAATATAACTAATACAACTAAAAGCATAGAATGAAATAAAATAGACATATAATATGAACAGACATGATATTTAGAATAGTAAGGATATTGACATTGTAATAACAGTATTAACAATATATATATAAAATATTAACAATATTGCCATAATGAAAGTCTATTAAAAAATTGCATTTCTATATCAGAATCATGTTTATTGCCATGTAAGTAAACAGGGTTCACATAACTAGGAATGTGCTTCAGTCGTTTAGTCCATACACAGAACATGGAGTAGGTAAGAAGCATGCGGTAAAAAATAAAATAACATAGAATAAAGTAAATAAAGTAAAAGTTATAACGGACTATCACATTTTGCAAAGTATACAAAACACAATGTGGACCAAACCAATGGGTTTGAATAAAATTGAATAATATTTGAATAAATAATGCATTGTTATTGTAAGAACAGGGGATTATTGCACGTTTGTATTTGGTCTAAGTGTCTTCTGTTGTTCTGTCATTTGGAGGTAGAAGTTATCTGGGAGAGAAGTTGATTTGGTGGAACGTGTTTGCATGAGGAAGCGTGTCACGGTATTAAGAGGACTACATCCCGACAAAAGAAAAAGCCACATATAAAGATACGTGTATTTCCATCACGTAATCGCATCTTAGAGACTGTTGTTCTTTCACGCAGCACGGGACGACTTTTAAACCGGTGACACGCGGACAGCGGAAGGCCGGAAAACGCCAATCCTGCCGCTATCCGACTGAACATTCTAACGGAGTACATCCTGCGAGTCGGGGCTAATGATCACGCCGAAGCGAGAATGAAAAACGCTGCTATTATTTCAGTTTCCGCCCCTCCAGTCAAGTGTTTGTGTGCTTGAAATCCCTTTCTGCGGTATATTCGGCAGTCAGTATGCGTGTGCCGTGAAGCAATGTGAGAGTCAGTGACCTCCTGTCGTTCCTGCCCTCCTTCCCTTCCTTGATAGCGGCCATGTTCCCTGCAGGAGTACAACTCGGAGAAATGATTGCCTTGGCATCACCAGCCCCTCTCTGCCGCTTTAGCCTATAAGCCTTCAAAGAGCAGCTAGGCATGGAGAGAGACCTTCTAAGTGTACAAAGCACTCTAAGCCCCTGCTTTTCCATAGCACTTAACCACATCGTTATTAGCATGGCTGTATCTGTGAGACCCACTCTCCCTATCCCGTACCTCCATGCAAGGGGACGGGACTCATTGCCACTGATGTGTGAATTGCAGGAATAATTAAGTGCGAAAAAGTAGCTCACGATTTCTTTACCGTATTTGACTTCCGAAGCAATGCATTGCACAGATGTACATCCCTTGTCCAATTATAAGTCACGCATAAAAAAAAACATGCTCTTTGCACTTTGCATATGCAGCGACATCCACCTACATTTTCTTTTTTTCCGAATACCGAATACATCAGGCTCACACCCGCTTTGCATTTACGGCGCAATTCAATTTAAATGACGGGGTATAAAGAAACAAACACATTTCTCTGGTATGAAGAACAGAGCCAAAACAGAGTGTGTTGTTAGTGATTAGGATCTACTGATATGTTCAAAGATTTTCAGCTCTCTGAACTCCTCAGCAACGGTTTGGTGTGGCTAAATTATACAGTTAGGTTGACGTGACAGGCATTTTTTATTTTTTTCTCCTTTTCATTCCCATCTTCGGCTTTGATGTTGATGGCAGTTAATTACTGTGACATCTCTGGAAAAAAAAAAAAAAAAGAAGTTATTACACGAGAAGCTCCACATTTACTTTTGTTTGTTCCTTAAAAAAAAAAAAAAAAAAAGAAGATTTTTCTTCCTCTCTGCTCTCACCCTCCTCCTTTCCTTTTTCTTACTTCTCATTCTGCCTCTCACGTCATCTCATTTATGCTTTACCGGCATTTTGTTTCTGACCACATTAGATGTAGATCTCGTTAATTCCTGCCTCGCAGCGTCTTTTGAGACATGCAGTCATTTTAATTTATTTATTTCCATGTCCTTTGCCTGTGTTGGGGTTCATTATTTTTTATTTACAAGTCAACAGTAATTGAAGAACAACAACAGATGAAAAAATGAGAGTTTATTTAAGGCAAGACAAGTGTGTTTTGTTTTTTTTTTTTTTTTTTCCCATTTGCTGACTAGAATTTTGACCAGTGTAGCTGGTATGTGATGTATATGATGTGCCAAAATATTTAATACTTGCTCCATGGTTTCATTACTTCAGATTAGTTATATTTATTACAATACCTCACTGTAACGTGCAATAACTACACATGGAACATGTGCCTCATGTCTGACACGTGTATGTTTGCATTGCACTGTTTATACTTTGTTATATTTGTACTGTTTATGCCATTAATATTGTTATATTTCCATTGTCTACACTGTTCATATTGTTACATTTGCACTGTTTACACCGTTAATACCCTGTTACATTTGCACTGCCGATATATTGGTTTATTTTCAATATCGGCCATCTGCCTTCATTTTTTTCTTTCTTGATCAGTAGTAAAAATGTTAAAAGATATTTGATCAGGCACCTGTGTGGGCAGCGCTTGAAGTTCAATGAATGTTAAGAAAGTACTATGTGTACGTGAATTAATAATTTCATTTATATTGCTGCATAAAAATTGTAATTACCTGAGTGTTTCAATTGTTACGGTCAATGCGCTTGGAAAAAAAAAAAAAAAAGAAGGCCTTAAATTTTTGGCCTGTAGATATCGGCAATCGACTGATACAATTTGTAAAAAAAAAAAAAAAATCAGCATCGGCCTTTGAAAAAACATATCGGTCGACCTCTGCTACTTTTCTATTCTTAAAATTACCCTTTCATACAGTATATCTAATGTGCACATACTTTGACTGCAAACCACTTTATATCTTATATTTTCTATTATAAGTCTGTATCTTATTGTGTTGTTACTTGGATGTAAGTGCACGGCACTGGCGGAGAAAAACCTGCAATTTCGTTGCACAACTGGTGTAATGACTCTTCTATTCTATTCTATTCTATTCTATTCTTTTCTATTCTATTCATCTACTTTGTCTTGAGCAGAGACAGAACAGGTTTTTAATGGATCTTGTTGTGAGATTACTTTGTCACCAATTGAAATATACTGGAAGTAATGAAGGGAGGCCATATTAGAGAAACCAAATTAAAATCATCTACTCACTGTGTGATATTAAACAATGAAAGAGACCACTGTGTTTCATATCGTCAGCATAACAATAAATAACTCCGGTGTGATGTATGTGGGAGACTCCCCTTTCTGATATCCTCAAAGGAAGCGCCATAGATCATGTTGCTGCATATTCCACTCTCATAAACAATATGGATGCATTTAGCGGCCTGCCACATGTCCAATCTCTCACATCAGTGTATCAACACTAATCCAGTTACCAGTACTCATTATCCCCCGCCTGCCGATACACATTGATTGAAATATGATAGTCATCTGGAATTGAATTAGCAGCAAGGTCACTGCGGTAACCTTCCAACAAATTAGTACAGGAATGCCTTAAATATCACAGACATAGCTTAGATGTAAGCCCACTTAGTCGTGTAATTGCATATGTGCACAATGTGGCGCATAAAGGCTCTCGTGTTTGTTCCGTCCTGTTTATATCGATTTGGAAATGACTCAAATGCATATGTGGCTCTAGGTAATGGCACATTCCAAAGGAGGATGTTTAGCAACAAACACGTCATACGTCCTTGGGAACAGAAAGTACAGCTTCTTCTATGTCTTTAGAATAGAATAGAATAGAATA
>JAPQRP010000014.1:12032360-12050805 GCA_037367295.1 Apogon hyalosoma
ATAGATAGATAGATAGATAGATAGATAGATAGATAGATAGATAGATAGATAGATAGATAGATAGATAGATAAAATATGGTGTGCTGATCCAAAATGTTTAATACCTGTCGATCCACTAATTCTATCAATCCGTGTAAATAATTGGTATAAAATGCAGTTTTTCATCTTTTTGTGGTCATCAGATATGACCAATTTGGACATTCAGAGGCTCTGTAATTACCGTGGAAACACCGTCATCTTTAACAACACTGATTCACCAGTAAAATCCACAGAGTTTGATCAATGACAGTGGACGGAGATACTTGGTTTATGTTCAATGAATGATATACTGTACTGAAAAAGTCACTCTTTCTTCAGTTTTTTTCTGTTTCTGATTAAATAACCCACAATTTTGATCTGAGCTTTTATAAACATGTGCATGATCAGTGAATTAAATACAGGAAAACACGTGATTTCCACTTAAAATACCAAATACAGAGCATATTATAAGAATTAATGGTGGTAAATCACTTAAGAGAGGTTAAAAATAGAGAAAAATGCATTTATGAGTAAAGATGCCCACCTAAAAAAAAAAAAAACAAAAAAAACATATATATGTTTGCAGTATTGATAATTCCTTTCCCGCTCCTTTTTCTTACATGTGAATTTGCACAGAGCAACTGTAACACACAATAATTTCCTCTGGGATAAATACAGTATGATGAATCTGAATAATAATTAAAAAAAAAAAAAAAAAAAGCAACAAAAGCCAAACTAGTGCCTATACATATCAGTTTTTTGAGTATATGTTTAGGTTTGGTTCCAGTTTCCTGTAAACTAAAGGTTCAGAACAGATGTTTGATGCCTAATAATTCATCCTGATTAGCTTCTTGTCACAAAAAGATATTGGTGAACATTTCTAAAGGCACAAACAAAGAGCTCTGGAATACAGCAGAATATTATACAGAGAGTCGTAAAAAAAAGAAGCGTCTTCGGTGCTGCCTTGGCAGCGGAACAACAAAAGGCAAATTAAAGCTAATTAACATCTGTTTCTGGCTCTTCAGCGTGATTTAGGCTGTCAGGTTTCCTTCAGACCAACCAGACTCGCATGCACCCAGAGGAGGCAGGAAGGAAGCTGTCGTAAAAGCATCGCACACGTACACACAGCGGCAGACAAATCAACACCACACAGACGTACGCACACGGGCGAAGTAACACTAAACAATTCTGAAAGCGAGTGCATGAGCAAATACTGCGGATACATATATTCAACAGCCACGCACACACACATCATACTAGGTTGTGTTGTATAAGTGCACGAAGGAGGCTCAAATCGTGACGTTTTTGGTGCAAAAATGAAAAACTAAATGACAAATAAAGACAAAAAACTCTATATTGCAAAACAAGAAATGTTCTGTCAACTCACCTTGAAACATTCTGAATGAAATTACGCGAATAATTCCCCAGATATGTAATTTATCATAGCTTAGAGATGCTTGAAAAAGAGTCAGGAACAATTCTTAACACAGATTCACTTCATATAATCCTTTACATTCCTGCCGTGCAACTCAACACTGACATGACTAAATGTCATCAAGTACAATGAGCAGCTGAAGTGACACCAAAGGAGCGTTTTTATTGAACCTGGATAGTGTTTTACAGAGCGAGTCAAAAGCAATGACAGTTTTCTGCTACTCTGAGTTAAAATGGCTGTATTCAAAAAAGAAAAAAACAAAACAGTATTCAGGTCATGAGCGGGTTTGTGAATATTTGCGTCGTTGTTCTTAAAAGATGCATCATTAAGGTCATGGTTTGAACCGATCTGTGGCAGATACTGAATTTCCGTGGAGATCCATCAGTGCAAGGCCACACAGGATGCATCTGTTAAGAGACAGATGGCAAGGTACATAACGTTAAAGGAGGCCAAAAAAAAACACCACAAAACAGGAGCAAAAAGGGAACGAAGAAAAAAACACGGCAGATCTTTGTGTTTTTGCTTGTTTTCTTTGTCTTTTTTGATTCACATTTGCAACAAAACACAGCCGTCAGCGCACATTTGCATGCACTGTCACCTTAAGGAGGTAGTGACTAAACTCTTTGTGAATCATGATTGTCTAAAGGTGAGTGTCAAAGTCATTTTACTTCAGGGGCCACATTCTGTCTCTACCTGACCAGTAAAATAATACCATAATATTAACATATAAATACTATTAACTTCAGAGACAAAAAAGCTAAAATACCTTATGAAAATGTCCACATCTAAAAACTATCCTTTAAAAAACGTGAATAACATGAACAACCGTAAAGAAACTGATTTTTTTAAAGAAAATATGTGTGATTTTAAACCACAGTGGAATAAATATAAATATATTAATATAACAAGAATATAAATAATGTCAACGCCAACGTTTTTTGAGCGAAAAAAGTACAATTCCGCTGTGAAAATGTTTAAATCTGAACAAATATGAACAACCTGAAAATTCTTAAGAAAAACAGGCGCAATTTAAACAATATTATGCCTTAGTTTGTCATTTACACATCATTTGCAAATACACAAAACATTTAGTAACAGACAGAATATCATTAATAGCGCACGTATTTTTCTTAAGACATTTCAAGTTGATCATATTTGTTCATTTTTTTTTGTTAAAAGATAGTGTATACATTTAAATATTTTCATGTATTATTACTTCTTTTTTTTTTTACTGGAGTTGTCATTATTTATAGATTATTATGACAGTATATTACTGATCATATTGGTCTGTATGTGGAACATGAACTAAAATGACTGTTTATATCTTCAGTGTAATTTTTGCATTTCACAAATTCATCCCACGGGCCAGATTGGACCCTTTGGTGGGCTGAACTTGGCCCATGTGCCGTATGTTTGACACCCGTGGTCTAAAAGCAAGCATCTGAGTTTAACCCATAAGGACCCAGTGTTACGTTTATGGCAATTCCCAATGTTTATTTTTTTTCCCCTTTATATTTAACCTTCCTTAAGTGATTTATCACCATTTATTGTGTTATTATCTTCCGTACTTTGTGTTTTTTCGGTGAAAATCATGTATTTTCCTACATTTAATCTACTAATCATATAGATGCCCATAAAAGCTCGGAGTAAAGTTAAAGGTTTTTGTATCAGAAACAAAGAAAACTGAAGAAAAAGTAACTTTTTCGGCAAATTTATCATTAACTGAATATAAACCAAGTGCGTCCATCCAAAGTTGCAGAACAGGAGTGTCGAACATGCCATAAGAGTCCACTCCGGCCCCAGGGATAAATTCGCAAAATACAAAAAATTACACTGAATATATTAACAAATCATTTTAGTTCAGGGACCACATTCAACACAATTCAATCTCAAGAGGGTCTGTCAGTAAAATACTATCATAAAAACCTGTAAATAATGACAACTCCAAATGTTTCTCTTTGTTTTAGTGGGGAAAAAAAAGTACCATTGCATGAAAATATTTACATTTACAAAATATTATTTCACAAAAAAATAAAAATAAATAAATAAAAACCTAAACAAATACGAACAACCTGAAATGTCTAAAGATAACTAAGTGGAATTGTAACAATATTCTACCTGTGTATTTGTAGATAAGTTGTAATGCACATGTGTAAACGATAAACTGAGGCATAATAATGTTAAAATTTGACTTATCTTTCTTAATCAATTTCAGTCTGTTCATTTTATTCACTTTTTTAAAGGATAATTTATTAGATGTGAACATTTCCATTAAGTAATTATACCTTTTTCACCCTAAAACAGAGAAATGTTCGGAGTTGACATTATTTTATATTATCATGTTATTATTTTAATGTGGGCCCCTTAACTAAACTGAGTTGTAGAAGATGACGGTGTTTCCACGTTCACTATGGAGCCTCTGAGCATCCAAATGGATCATATCTTCTATGTTCTGTTTATGCCCTTTTTGTTTGTTTTTGTTTTTTTTTTTCTTTCTCTTTTTCTGTCTTTTTGCCCAGTTTGCTCAATTCTTGTTCTGTTTGCTGTTTCTATTATGGTTATCACCAAAAGGCAGTTAGACTACCATTCAGCTGTTATTATGATGCTGGTCAAGACAAAAAAAGACAAAAAAAAAACAAAAAAACAAATGGGTCATATCTGATGACCATGAAAAGATGACCAACTGTATTTTACACCAATTATTTACATGCGTTGATAGGATTAGTGGATCAACTGGTATTAAACAGTTTGGCTCAGTAGATGGTTTTGGTCGACGGTGGATGTTTGGGTCTTTATGTTTTCATTTAACGATGCAGAGTCAGGTTGGGTTGGGTTTTTGGTGTCGGTAAGAGGGCGTTGGGACAGGGAGACAGATCCTACAGGCACCCGCATGCTCACCGGCATACGTAAAATACAAACATAGGGATGTTAATGTAAGTCCACAAGCCTGAACACACACGGGCAGGTGCACGCTCGCATACACTCACTCCTGTATACCCTCTCCGACTCCTCTGGCTTATCAGCGAGGCAGACAATACCATCCCACATGTAGTGCGATATATCATTGTGGGCCAGGGACTGCATTACAAGGCCTTAGATTGTGGACTAGATGGGCCTCTCAAGGGGAAGGAGCGGAGTTTGCCAGAACCGTGGAAGCGGGGCAAAGCTGCATAGCCAAGCAGCGGAAATGAAAGGCAGCTTGGGCCTCTTGGATCTCTCTTTTTTTTTTTTTTTTTCTATCTCTCTTCCATCCCTCCGCCCCTCTCCACTGCTCTCGTGCTCTCTCTGCCATAAAGGAAAGATCATGCTTGACTGAAGAGGCGATGTTGGAGGGGAAAGTGGATGGGGCTCTGTGGATAGAATGATTGAGGAGAGATTTCTGATAAGGATGAAAAGGCGGGGGGGGGGGTGTTATATATAAAAGAAGCCAGTGTTTGTCATCTTTGCTGATGGTGGCGGCGATGGACTCGCTTCTAATTAAAAGTCTGTCCTTGGTAGGAGCTGGATTGCAAACGTATTGCCGAGCAAAAGAAGTCCAACGTTCATGAAAGTAATGAATACATCCTGATGGAAATACATATACAGTACGATAACATAGGCGATGAGAGGAAATCTCCAGAGGCGCTAAAAGATGTAATTCCCCATTTTCATCATGCACTTTACAGGTAAAACTCAGGCAAGTACCGTGCACGCACACACCTCCGGGTGAGAGGAAATAAAATATGACAGTAATTTACACCAAATTATGACACTGACTGACTGTGACAGCTGGCATTGTCTGATCCAAAGCACATTTGCATTGAATTGTTCCGATGGCTTATTCCTCATAAACTTAACCCTTAACCATTTCGTTCAGCTGGAGTTCAACACGCCGACACTTTAATTTGAAGCGACAGTCAGACTGCATTTCGCGCTTGCGTTTTAGTAGGCGACCAAATGCGGAGTAATCCAAATTGTTTCCAGGCTCTAAAAAAAAAAAAAAAAAACGTATATTTTACAAGACGACTGCAAAGAGTATATTAATGTGCTGATGTGGGGTCAAGGTGTGAACTTGCCGTATAGATGCAACGTGGTTCTGCGTAGATTCTAAGAAGTTGAACAGAGCTCCGCCAAACTAGAAGCTTGCAAAAAAAATCCATGACTTGAATGAGTTTTCTTCCAAAACACTCGCGAGGTTCGCTTTGATATTGCTTTAAACACACGGGGATTCCAGCGTTAACTCTCTAATCAGAAATAATAGATCCCACCTAAGTAGTACAAACATTTGAAATCAGTCAAACAAACTTTGCCTCTGCTCTTACCCATCCACTCTGAGCCACGAAGTCAATTTTCCATCACTCGCACTGTCTCACCACAAAGAGCAGCACCGATCGATTCAGTCCCGGCCTTTCTTCCTGCAGTGATTCAATATGTTTTCTGTAATAATATCAGGTAAGCTTGCATCTTAAGTGGGATAATATTGTTTCAACCGTTAGGCAATCATCAATTATTCACCAACAGATATTGCTTATGCATGTCTTTAGAGCTCGCTGCATTACTCAGCATGTAGAAGTTAAAAATGACAATATATGCAGATGACTTAACCCTTTTAAACCTCACGTGTCATCGCTGACACACCCATGCAGTTCGGATGGCCGTAACTCTGTCGCTGTTTGTGCAATTTGAGAAATTCCAACGGTTTCTGAAACCTGAGATGTTGCGCTTTATAGGTTTTAGCGGGTCTTTACGGTGATTTCACTCATGCTTGTACTAGAAGCTGGAGAAAAAGCCATTTTAGCAGAATTATAACACGCAGTAAATTGTAAACGACTCCTGGATTTTGAAAGTTCTAAGTGCTCTGGAAAAATGGGCAAAAGGACTCACTCGCAGCATATTTTCTAGCCTTTAAGTAGTCAAAATAAGAACAAAAAAGGCCGGGTGGACCATTTAAGGCTTAGGGATTGAAGGGTTAAACAAAAAAAATGGATCAAATCTACTGGCATCCACATGATAAAACTGAAAAGTCTTATAGCAAAGAAAAAAAAACAAAACTCTTGTCTTGGGTTCTCATCAATCAAGTCTCTGTTGTGCTTTTTTTAAAAATAATTTATATAGAAAAACAGAATTTATCAATTTAGAATTTCTAGCATTTCCAAAAAGTCACTGACCCTTCATCAGGTTGTACTAATGCATCCCAGTGTGTTAGATTTAACGTGTTCACCCTAAAGGACTGATAGGGTGTGCTAATCTAAAATATTTAATATGTTTTAATCCTATTAATACATGTAAATAATTCAGTTAAAAGTAATTTCTCTGCTTTTCAAAATCATATATGACCCATTTGGACTGTCATCTAATGAAACACTGATTCACAAATAAAACCCATGTAATTTTACACACATTTAAATGTTTAGTCGATGATAAATTTGCTGAAAAAATCATTTTATTCCATTTTTTTTTTCATGTTTTGATATAACAACCTTTGATTTTATTCGAAACATCTACACGACCGGTAAATTAAATATAAGAAAATACCTGATTATCGCTGAAAAATGCAAAATGCAGAAGATAATGTTATAATCATTTAGATAAGGGTTAAATATAGAGAATGCCAGCATAAAAAATAGGTCTTAAAGGGTTAAAAAGGAATAGAAAAAGAGCACTTGTTCTATGCATCCATACATGTACACTACATATGCTATGTCCTTACATAATATGCAAATTAAGCGAAACATTCCATTCTGATGAGTCTCAGGTACACTGTGACCTGACCTTTTGACCTCTGCTATTTTTGTGTTGAGATGGTTTGCACAAAAATGGAAAATAAATAAATAAATAAAACATTCATAAAGCCTCCAACCATTCTCTTTCCTTGTGGGCTTTTCGTAACCTGTGTGCAAAAGTGCAAGTGTGAAAAGTGCACAAAGTAGCAACTGGACTTTTGTTTTCATTTTGTTTGGATGCGTTATGCTGCATTATAGCAACATTAAAAAAAAATAATAAAAAAAAGATAAATATTAATTTCAAGTTATGTAATGTAATATTTATGTATTAAAATATCTAAAAAAATCCCTATTTTTATATATATTACTGATTTATAAACTTTTTACAATGTCATATCTGCTTTACATGGAAATAGAAATAATACTGTAATGCATGTGTCCTTTCTTAGACTCTGACGTTAAAGTCGGACCTTATTTAAATACGTTAGTTATTTCTTCCGAATGAAATGACATGACGTAAAAGTATATCACCAAACGTGCCTTGACTGCATCTAAGTGTCACAAACTGACACTGAGTCCAGGTATCAGTATTCAGCCCACAGGATACCCCTAAAGCATCTTTTTTTTTTTTTCTGTCTGGAGTCAGATGTGGTGGGGTTTAGGTAGAAAAACAACTGGCGTAGGGTTACTAAAAGGATAGAGGGAATGGGGTAAAATAAGAAAGACAAAGCTAGATAATGCAAACATAAGGCACTCAGAAATAAAAAAGGTAGGCGATACTGGGGATTTTGGTAACAAGCCGATACCTAGTAAATACAGGGCTAGTCTTGCTGATACTGATGCCTATACTTTTTACTTGAAATGTCATGATCATTGTGCAATTTTATGATTTCGCCTTTAGTTAATTGATTATGATTATGTTAAAACACAGGACAAAGATTTTAGGCAAATATTTTTTAATTTTTTTTAAATTAACTAACTACAATATAAAGCAATTTATCCGTATAAAAATAATAAAATAATCTCTGTTACCTTTTACTGCACACAACTGTTTAAGAAAAAGTCACAAGTGCAAAATAACAAAAAAAGCATCAGTGTAACAATAAAATCTGAATATAACAATGTCAACAGCACAACAAAACACGCTTTCCATTACATGCAGATATTTGTGAAAAACAAAGTCAGTAATAAAGTAACAAAGTCAACTGTGCAAAATAAGTAAACAAAAGCAACGACGTAATAATAAATATAAATATAACAATATGAACAACACAAAAGAACAAGCCTTCCATTACATGCAGATATTTGTGAAAAATAAAGTCAGTAGTGCAAGCCTCCGGCCGACATAAAGAAGAGAAACTGCAACAAAAGAATCGATCTCATCACACTAGAATCAATCCAATACTCACCTTGGTATCGATACTATTGATACTTAGGTCCAGCTCTAAGAAATACTCTGAAAATCTACATTTCAATCTTAGTGTGTTATTGGAGGACATAACAAGACTTCATTACTTTTGTGAAATTTCTCCAAAAATGTGTATATAGAAAATCAAGGTCAGTGAAGTAACCATATTTGGTTCCTTAACCTGTAAGTGGCACACACAAAAAAACAAAAAACAAGAAGTCAGAAATATAAATAATATGACATATAAATCAAAATGTCAACCTTAATGTGTTATTAGATGACATAAAAAGACTTTATTGCATTTGGGAAATTTATAAAAAAAAAAAAAAAAAAAGTTGTTTTATAGAACATCTACGTCAATGAAGTTACCATATTTGGTCCCTTACCTGTAAGTGGCAAAAAAAAAAAAAAAAAAACCTGACAAAAAACCCCAATAAGTCATAAATTTGAATAACAATAAAATATAAATCAAAATTTCAACCTCACAACTTTATTGCTGTTGGGAAATTTCGCAAAATTTGTTGTTGTTATGTAGAAAATCAAGGTCAATTAAGTTACCATATTTGGTTCCTTACCCGTGTGTGGCTAAAATTAAGGGAAAAAAAAAAAACGTCAGGAGAAAGTACCATGTATTTTAGAACATCACTTTTCGAACATTAGACCAACGTAAGTGCTGATCCAGACACCTGTCCACATCCACATTATTCATTTGAACATCATTCCTTATATTAGTACCGTTACTTCATGGTACCTAACAAAGCAGGTACACTCACTGTTCATGCAGAGGTAAGTAATCAAGTAACATTTATTTATATAGCACTTATCACAGAGAAAAACTCACATACTGCTTTACAGATTAAATGACAAAAAACAACAACAGCACAAAAATACGAAATGCAAAAATGTGAAATTCTGAAATTCCAGATAAAATCATGGAATACAAACAAATGCAATAGAATAAGGGTGCATCTTGTGACTTTGCAGACCCTGTAGACCACATTGGACCTGAAATGTTTGATTCACTGTCCTCACTGTTACTGTTTCTGTCACTGTCTTTAAATAATATATTCGGAAATTACCAAAAATAGTCACTTGCCCGATAAGGCATTATTATGGAGATGAACATTGGACTTTTTTTTTTTTTTTTTAAAACAGCCACTTTGACTTCAGTCTGACAACCCTGTACGTCAAATCGTGACTCCACCGAAAACTGACATCAGGGGATCAAGACCGAGCGTCAGCATGAGACAAATTAGGAGGTGACGTGAATAAATCTTCGATATGACCTTGCTGGTACACAATCCCAGTATGAGCCACTGCAGATATTTCCGTGGTGGTGAAAACTACTTCACACTATCTTCAATCTTTTGTCGCTGTTTGGAATGAAAGACCCCAAACAGCAGAACCGATGTACTGTGCCAGGGTTGCAGCTGGACATTCGAGTGCCTTAGGCATAATTGCTTTGTGGTGCCCTAGCTCAAAAAACACAAAAAACACAAACACACACACACACCACAAGCTAAAACCATTCATTTCCGTGCCTAAAATTTGTAACTGTAAACTGGAAGGAAAAAAAGAAACACGCTTATCACCCAGTATCTGTTCGCATCTGTGCCCGGCTGAATTACACCACCTTTAGTTTTATACATGGGATGCATGCACTGCTGCATTATTTCTGCCTATAGCTGTATTCATTTTAGGCCGAGATCTTGTATTGAACATGAGAGAGTTGGTACCACTGTCACTTTCAGCCCAATGCGATCTCTAGTGGACCAGACCGGTAAAATAATAACACAATAACCAAAAAATAACGTTAACTCCAAAGTTTTCTCTATGTTTTAGAGTGAAAAATGTAAAATGACATTATGAAAATGTTTACATCTACCAAAAAAAAAAAAAGAAATGGGAATAACATACACGACAACACAATTTTTAAGGAAAAATAAGTGCAATTTTAACAATATTATGCCTCAGTTTATCATTTACACATGTACATTATGACTCGCAGATCACAGTGATACACAAAACATTTGGTAACAGGCAGAATATCGGTGAAATTGCATTTAAGACATTTCGGGTTTTTCATATTTGTTCAGGTTATTCACATTTTTTGTCAATGCATAGTTTGTAAATGTAAACGTTTTCATGTAATTTTACCTTTTTACACTTACACAAAGTGCAAATTTGCATTTTTAAAAATTTTATATATGTTATGATAGGATTTTATGATAAGATTTTACTGGTCTGACCGACTTGAGATTCTGAATGTGTCTGTATGTGACACCGTTGATTGTTAATATCTTCGGTGTAAATTCATTAATTCATCCCGTGGGCCGCACGTTTGACACCTGTACCTTAAACAATACTGAAGGTGTGACCATGTGATAAAATGGATGAGAATACTCAGTGAAGATTTCTAAACAGGAAGTGACAAATTGAGCTGTTTTTTACTTGCAAAATTTGGATTTTTACACTGATACATAGATAATATTACGTTAACAGATTCTGTTTTAGTGTAAATTAGCGGTGTGCGATACTGTATATTTTGGTGTTGATCTGATACCAAGTAAATTCAGAATCGGCCAGTATCGCCGATATCGATATGCTTCGATAATAAGGTGGATGCATCATCAAATTGCAAAATCTCAATTTATTTTCATGACCTTTAAGTGTTTTGTGATGTTTTCTTTTTTATTATTAAATAGTTAAAACCCAAGACAGAATTAGGACAAAGTTTATAAGTAAATAGACAATACTTTATTTTCAAAATAGGTTCTTGTTTTTAAGAAACAATAGTACGGTAACAAAAATGTTTTTCCCCATACGTTGTCATGTCTGGATTTTTTTTTTTTTTTTTGTTAAATAAACAAAGTGCACAAAATGATCACCGCAAAACAAATTAAAATAATCTATTATTTTCAGGTAACGTTCTGCAATGCAAAAATTAATGAAAATGATCTGTACCTTGTAGCCTTTATACAAATTATTCAACTTGCCATTGTCTCATTTTCGGCCTGAAAATATAACCATGTGGTGCACCTCTTCCGTGCCATTCTTCTGCTCTTCTGTCCCAGTCTGTGCATGTGTTGTGTGTGTGCTAGTGGGCGGGTGTACCTGAGCCGGCGACTTGTTCGTTTGCTTTGCGTTGCGGTGTCACGTGACAGCACAACATCGAAACATTAGCGAGGGGAGGAGAAGCAAAGTGTGCCTGCTCCGCGCTAAAGGCCAGATTTACTAAGATCCCAGTTTGCGTGTAATAATTTGTGTGCGCAATGTAGAATTTTGCGTGTGGGGTGATTTACTGAGATTGCTTGCGCAAATTACAACGGGTGCAAAGTCTTGGAGACCGCCCTGTTTAAACGAGGATTTTGCGCGTGCTACTGGAAACAATACACAGGGCAAAACTGCTCTGGGATACAGCAGCATTAATGGCAACAGCGCGCTGAATGATCCAGACGCGTGGAAAAATGTAACGTTGGAGGAGTTTTGTCATAGAAGGTATTGCACGAATCATTCCTTCATTTATTTTTCATTTTACAGTTGGGGGATCGTGGCGGTAGCTGGACTGAATGACTGTCAGCACACATAATTTTGTCACACCGTAGCCTAATGTCAGTGCGTAGTTTTAATCACAATCAGATCAAGTGGAAAAGAGTCCCGTAAAGTCTGTGTGAAATCATTTTTTTTCTTCCGTCATTCCAAAAATGTTCACACGAGGGTGAAAAATGCGTACTCTGCATCTCGTTTCATCATTTCGATGTCTCCTCCTTGCGACAGTAACCGCTTCTGCGTGTTCAATTCCGCATCCATTTAGAGACGTGTCAAATATAGACACAGTTTCTATCAGCAAAATTGCTTTCAGGTCTGATAAATCACTTTGCGTGTGCTAAATTCATATATTTACATTTTCTCCTCGCACCATATGCACAATTGTGTGTAAACGCCCCATATTTCGATAT
The DNA here is from genome assembly GCA_037367295.1 of Apogon hyalosoma. Lineage (NCBI taxonomy): Eukaryota > Metazoa > Chordata > Actinopteri > Kurtiformes > Apogonidae > Apogon > Apogon hyalosoma. The sequence goes on from JAPQRP010000014.1 coordinate 12,044,883, forward strand.
TCATTGTGGCAAACATACTTAACTGGACGCAGACATGCTATTTTCCACCTTTGAAAGACACGAAAGAAGAAATCAGTTTGTACATTTTTTTTTTACATGTGCAATGAGTTTGCACACGTTTTAATACACGCAACTTCAGTACTTTAGTAGATCCGGCCCTGAGACAGAAACGGCGAGTCCGGCGACCTGGCTGTCACCTCTTTCACAAAAAAGAGAAAAAACTTAAACTAAATTATCGATCTCACCACGCTAGTATCGATCTGATGCCGATACCGACTTGGTATCGGTACTATCGATATCGGGATCAATCCACCCACCACTAGTGTATCACTTCAAAAAGCCAATTTGTACGTAACAGCGTAACGGTATCTTGCATTGCTGATAACGTTGATGATGCATATTGCAGTTCTGTTTCATCTAGAGTTAAATTGAAGTAACTATTTCGGTGGCGTGGGCCCTGTAGTGTGCATTCAAAGTGTGAAATAACCATGCACAGACAAAACAGGAGACAGGTAAATATAGACTGTGAGTTATACGTCTGACGTAAGCAGAAAAAATTGGCATTGCACGGGCATTTCTCGTACGCTTGTCTACAACAGTACACAGTGATCTCCAACGGTCAAATCGACGACAGCGTGCGCGGAACGAGCAGCCGAGCCTCTACGAGCGTGGTTCATGTTTAACTCAGTCGCGCAGACGCGCACGCTCGCACACCCTGAGTGAGTCACGCTTAAACACAAGTGTGGGTGACAAAAAAGGAGGAGGAGAAAAAAAAAAAAAAACATTTTTAATCTCGTTATTGATTTCAACACGGGCCTGCCTGTCGTGCAACAGAGCACCATTTAAAGAGGTGGCGCCAGGGCAATTGTTTGTTCCCACTCCTCCGCAACAAAAAGAAAAAAACAAGATGACTACACGTTGGAAATGACTGCTTTTCTGCAGACCTGGGGATTTCCAGTCAGTGTGAGCTTTTCTTAGATTTAATGAGGTAGAATGGTGAGGAGGTAAATCACAGTTTTTTTTTGTTTTTTTCTTATGGCCGTAGCAACAAGGATACCACCCTCTTGCGTCTGTGGCTTTATCATTGCATGTTCTTTGAGCAGAAAACAGAAATTGCTACCGCCCACCGTGGCAGCCTGTCGCCACACACTTAGAACTGTGAGGCTTTGAATTTAGCCATCTGGTACAAGCATCGGTGGCAAATAAGCTGCTTTGTCTCTGTTACCCACCATGCATGTCAGCGTACATAAAGGAAACGTCTGTTAAAACCTTTAGGGCAATCCTTACTGTATTTAAAAAAAAAAATAAAAAATCTTCGAATTATATAAATAACGATGACACATTTGTTTTGGTGTGTCCTCACAAAGGTTTGTCTGGAGCGAAAGATATTAGAGGCGAAAAAGGACTTTCTTTGAGAATGATAGCAGTAAAATTTCTTCCTTCAAAGGTTATTTTTATGGTCTTTCCACCACTGCACAGCAAATAGACTTGTGACATGACATATGTGTTTGTCTGCTGAACCATGCCCTGACTTCCAGCAGGCTATGCAAGACACATGCACTGAATCCCAATGCACCCCCCACACCACCAACTCATCCTCCTGTATCAGTTCTCCACTACAAGCCAGGCTGAAGTAGAATTAAATGATTGACCGGGTTGATTGATGAGCATGATTAAAGTCCAATCATCATTTACTTGGCTGTCATCTCAACCAACTTCATTTACCAATAAAGAATACTACTAAAATAATTATGATGATGGACTAGATACGCAGCGCTCATCTGTAGTTTTTCCTCTCATTTATTGGGGGGGGAAAAAAAGCAGGGAAAAGGGGGAAAGAACACATTAATATTACATTTAGCGTTTTTGGCTGACACTTTTATCCAGATCGACTTTCAATGACTGCAAGAGCTGAAAAGAAATGAGGACATTTAATCCCTTCCGCAAGTTTGGAGGATATGAAATGTAGTTTTGATGAAGGATTTTGGTCAAATACTTTCCCATGCTTTTTATAAAGGCAGCGCTGAGAAGACCTTTCAGTGATCACGGTGATATTAGGGGGACAAAGCGCACAGCGTTTTTATTATCGCCGTAAAAATTGCAGATTTCATTTACAGCTTTTTTTTTTTTCTTTTTTTTTTTAAATGCAATTGTGAGAAGAGCAAAACATTCCACCCACCTAACAAGACATGGAAATAGATTCGCCCTACTTGCCAAAATTAAATTCCGGTGTCAGTTTTGATCAGTAATGGCAAATTAAATTAGCTTTGAGGAGTGCACATTTCACAGACATCACATTGCATGATTTCCTGGTGATGAAATACTGTAAATTGCTGTCTCTTCCTGCCAGTTTGAGAGCCGCCAAACTGAAAAGTTGCTGAGTGGAGCACAGGTTTCACCACTGCAGAAGTATTTGGAATAATCTGCAGATATATTCTGCAAAAAGAAAATCCAAACCGCACAAGAGCCGGAGCTGATTGAAACAAGCTGACGGCGTTGGGTTTAACTTGAACTCTTTAAAACCTGACGTGTCACCGCTGACACACCCTGTGCAAATGCAGCTCGGATGGCTGTAACTCTTTCACTGTTTGTGCGACTGGAAAAATTCCAACCGTTTCTGAAACCTGAGATGTAGGTTTTATTGGATCATTACAGTAATTTCCCTCACACCTGTACTAGAAGCTGGAGAAGAAGACGTTTTAGCAGAATTATAACATGCAGTAAATTGTAAATGACTGCTAGATTTAAGATCTGGAAAAAAAAATAAAAGTGCTATGGAAAAATGGGCAAACAGACTCACTCACAGCATATTTTCTAACCTTTTTATAGTCAAAATAAGAAAAAAAAAGTAAATGTTAGGTTTAGGGTTTAAAGGGAAAAGGGATTTGTCACCATGTATTGCGATCATATATGTATTTTGCATTATTCGGTGTAAATAATGTATTTTTCCCTATATTTAATTAACTGATCATGTAGATGTTCATTAAAACTCAGAGTAGATTCAAAAGTAATTATATAAAAACAGAGAAAACTGAAGAAAAAGTGAATTTTTCAGCAAAATATATGATTAACTGAACATAAAAACAAGGCTCGAAAGACCCAGTTCTACTTCTGTGGCAGTTCCAATTTTTCTTTCTCTATATTTGACTTTTCTTTGGTGATTTATCACCATTTTATCCTGTGTAATTTGCATTTTTTTTCAGCGAAAATCTGGCATTTTCCTATATTTGAACGCATTGATTATGATGTGCATAAAAGCTCAGTAAAATTAAGAGTTATTATATTAAAACATATCCAAAGTTTATGTGATTTTAACAGAAAACAGTCATTTTACACATTTTAACTGATGTTTTTATGCACCTTTTATTCACTCTTTTTTCCCTCTTACCCCCCTGGTATTAGACATATTTTATTCATGTTTAGTATAGTTATGATTTTTTTGCATACCAGGCAGATTGCATTTCCACCACACTCCACAAAAAGAAACTGTTAATTCCATTTTTCTTGTAAATGTTTTTTTTTTTTTGCTTTGGAGACAAAACACGACCCTTGGTTTAACCCATACAGACCCCCCCCAAAAAAATGTTTGTCTCTATTTAAATTTTATTAAGTGATTTATCATCATTTATTATAATATCCTCTGAATTTAGCATTTTCTACTGTAAATCCTGTATTTTCCTGTATTTAATTTAGATGTTCATGAAAAGTCACAGTAACTTTAAAGGTTATTAGATCAAAAGTGAGAAAACTGAAAAAAAGTGAGATTTTTTAGCAAAATTTATCATTAACTGAACACAAAAAAAAAAGCCTCAAAAACCACTGTTATTGATCCAACTCCGAAAATGTATTGAACCAAAATTTTTCTGTACCGTTACAACAATACACAGATATTAAACATTAGAGATGAGCTTTTGGCTTTGTGGGTCTTTATGTGTTAAGGTCCATATGTTACTCGAGTTTAGAGCAAATACAGCTTAAGATGCCGTTCTGTATCGGAAAACTGCAGAGACTTCCTGACGCCATGACGTTTATATTAAAAAAATATTGAAGATTTTTTTTTTTTTCCCCATCAGTGTTGCGTTGTAGTGTAGTTACCGTAGAACAAAACAGTATTATCAGTGTAAAACTGACAGAAGTGACGAGTGTAGACAAAGAGATTGGAGGGGGAAAAAAAGTTTGTCGAAATAAGAAAAAAAAGTCCAGGTGGATCATTTTTAGGCTTAGGGTTAATAAAGGGTTAACAGTATTATATGTATGTGTCAGTGTACAAATCTGCATTTTATAGGTAAAAACAGCTCAATTTGTCATTTCCTGTTTAGAAATCTTTACTGAGTATTCTGGTCCATTTTAGTTCTCATTATTAAATGTGCACTGTGGAAAACAATACACAATCTGCGCCTCTCCATGGGTGTAAGTTGCATTTGAGGCGATATTCTCAAACTATAATGATGACTGTAATTATTAGCCACCTCTTATCATTAACATACTGAAGGGCAAGCTCGCATTTCTACCCAGTCCATGGTACATTAGTAGAAAAAAAAAAAAAAGTTACAAAAGCATTTAATTCATCATGTTCACAAAGGCAGTGATTACACCTTGGATGAAAGTGCTGTTTTATTTAGCATCTATGTTCTGCTTCTTTTTCATCCGCCCATCATGCAATCCAAGTGGCCCTTCTTACATAAATCCTAATGATACGATCTGAAGAGTTGTGAATGTTAATTATAACATGCAGTTGTGCTGTCCGGCTCCTAAATCAGAGCCGTAGTCTGTAGTAGAAAAATAGCTGATTTGATTAATCACAGCTTTGATATCGTCTTAAAAGTACAAATGTGTTTTCCAGGCACATTCTGCCTTGTGATAGGATAGATGTCTGATATTTTCAGTGGTTGCACCCTGTCACTGAGAATATTTATTATCAAGTTAACCCTGTCATGCACGACTTATGAAAAATGTATCTAGAATTTGTTTTAGATGGATTTTATTACTCAAAATTATGCTAAAGTTGAAATGTGTTTTGATGCTTTTTTTTTCAAAATATGGTTTTCTTAAAGGGGTTATATTTCGCTAAACCCGCTTTTATTAGTCTTCGGTACATTTATTTGTGTGTTTTGGGACCATAATAGTTCATAAAGTTTGAATTTGAACCCTCCAGGTACTGCAAAGCTATCTTTATATTCATTTTGGCAAAAATCAAGGGGATTTCTACAATAATTCCTGCTTAATTTGCCGTGTCTATAACTAATTCCGTCATGACATTTGGTAAATGGTATATAGTTTATTGTCATTTCACACAAACATCAGGGATACGCTGCAGAAACGAAATATCGATGCACATGCAACATGAATAAAAACATGATTAAAAACAGATTAAATAAATACTAAAATACTGATGTAAAAAAGAAAGTGCATCTGGTGACATAAAATACTATAAAAACGGGATGAGAAATAGATAGTTGCATTTGTAGTCCATACTGAAAATATGTCCAAACTTTGAGCTGATGACCCAAAATGTTAAATTGTTGGTTGAATGGGACAGAGCCAACAACCTGGAGGGGGTGGGGCCAGTGCTCAAAATGACCTTTTTTGTGTCATTACATAGGATGGGCCTCTGATGGGATTGGAGTCGAATTAATGTAGAATTCAGACCCAAGCCCAACATTTACAGTTTATGTAGACCACAGGGAAATGTTTAAAAATGCATAATTCCATTTATAAAAGCAAAATATCACTCCTTTAAGAGGATATTTAACCTCCTGAGACCCAGGAAGGTACAAGTTTTGTCCCCTATATTGGAAACATCATGAAGCAACAGTTTTATTATATGCATTTTTTTTTTTTAGTTTTATTTTTATGGAATGTCCTTTGCGGTGGACTTTTTTTTTTTTTTTTTTTTTTTTTTTTGTGTATAAATCTATTAAAC
>JAPQRP010000014.1:12078461-12090250 GCA_037367295.1 Apogon hyalosoma
TTTTTTTTTTTTTTTTTTTTTTAATAATGAGAAGACAAGTGTATTTTCACAGTGAACTTTTTTTTTGCTTTTGTGTTTTCAGTATTTACATATTTATAGTAAGTGTCAATGAACACTCACCGGCCATTTTATTAGGTACAGTGTGTCAGTACTGATTTGGACCCCTGCTTGTCTTAAAAAAATAAAAAATAAAAAAAAAATCAAACATTCCCCAGAGGTTTAGGTCCATATTGACATAAGCACCACACTGTTGCAGATTTGTTACCTGCACTGGATACTCCCTCTTTTTCTTCTGATTTTCTGTAAAATCACACTAAATGAGCAGTTCTTGCAAATACTCCTGACACCAGCATGTTTAAAGTCACCTGAATCACCTTTTCCCCTCATTCTGATGCTTGGTTTGAATAATTTTCATCATATCTACATGTCTAAACGCACTGATTTGCTGCCATTTGATGAAAAATTGGCATTAATATGGCGCTATTAGGTGTACCTAATAAACTGGCCAGTGAATGTATATTATATAACACTCAGAGTGACTCGTGGTATCAGTTTACTTCAGGTAACAGTATTATTGTGTGAATGCCATGTTCATTTAATAACAGCACTGAAATACATTTTATAAATAACACTCCCAGTGTTGCCCCACAACTACAGGTCCAAACACTGATGATTTTATTCCACCTAGCGCTTGTATTTGGAACACAGCGCTGGGGCTAATTTAATCATGATTTAGGTGTTTCCCCACCCCAAACCATAATGGTGGTCGGACTATCACCTCCCTCCTTTTCCCGCTGCTAATTCTATTTATACTGTGGCCTAATTAGGCAGACATTCACCCACTGGTCAAACCCACAACACAGCTATGCCAGTAAATAAGACACTGGGAAGTGTGTACTTTAAAGACAAAACATGATCCAGGGGGAAGTGGCATGAAGTAATTTTTTTTTTTTCAACTTCAGTTTCACATTTTGATATATTAAAGTGGATTCCCTTGTGCATTTGCTGATGTTAATGGACATGTACTTTTATATTAAGTAAATATTTACACACATTGCAGCTGACATATGTTTCACGTTGCTTCCAACTAAACTCTGTCATCTATTTGCCCTCTGGCTTCTGTAATTTACTCCTGTGTCGCTCCAAATCACAACTTGTGTCATTCCACATTCTTTTCTTCTTCTTCTTCTTCTTCTTCTTCTTCCTTTTGAGTAAATGAATGTGTTGCAGTGCCTGAATGTAATTGACCTTGCACGAATAAAACCCTCACAAAAACAGAAGCTGGTAAGTCTAACTTTATGTTAACTCTTTAAAACCAGGCGTGTCAACGCTGACACACCCGTTTGGACGGCTGTAACTCTGTCACTGTTTGTGCAATCGGAAAAATTCCAACGGTTTCTGAAACCTGAGACGTTGCGCTTTATAGGTTTTATTGGGTCATTAGAGTAATTTCACTCAAACCTGTATTAGAAGCTGGAGAAGATGTACATTTGAAAGAAGAGTGTAATCTGTTTTCATTTAAAGCTGCTCATGAGTGGAACACAGTACCTGTAAATATCAGGGAAATGCCCACATACAACACATTTAAAGGGGTTTTATTTTGCTAAATCCACTTTTATTAGTCTTTGGTTCATTTATCTGTGTATTTGGACCCTAATAGTTCAAAAAGTTTGAATTTGAACCCTCCGGGTGCTGCAAAGCTATCTTTATATTCATTTTGGCAAAATCTAGTAGATTTCTACAACCTATTTTAATTCCTTCTTAAATTGTTGTGTAACTAGTTACGTCACAACATTTGCACATATAAGGTCAAGATTTCCGATGAACATTTCTCCGAGTATGACATAATTGTTTATCAGCAGCAGCGGTTGCAGTAAAAATTGAAAATATGTCTAAACTCCAAGTTGATTACCTAAAATTTTCAGTTGTTGGTTGTATTAACAAACACAAGTGGCTGAACAGGACCGAGGAGCACGGGTAACAACCTGGAGGGGGTGGGGTGTGAAGTATTTCATGTGCATTTAAAGGGCCAGCGCTCAAAATGACCTTTCTGGTGTCATTACTCAGAAATAGGGTTGAAGATGGACCTGTGGAGTTGAATTAATGAAGAATTCAGACCCGAGCAGAGCATTTACAGTTTATGTAGACCACAGGGAAATGTTTTAAAATGCATAATTCCATTGAAAAAAGCAAAATATCACTCCTTTAAAAGTCATTTAAGAAAATGGCTTTTGAACAATCAGACCTGCCAACATCAGTCCCTCTAGTTTGGAGTCGCCCCTGCTCCTAACAGTGCATTGACACTTTAATACACCATAGTGTCTAATTTATTTATTTTTTTCTAAATTTATATTGTACAGTTTTATGAATGTGATTTATATTGCATTTATGCTGATGTACCCTGTTTTTAGGGTGACTCTAACATCTGTCCAGGGACAATGGATGAAAAATAGCCTTTAGGCTAACTCCAGCACATTTACAGTAACGTTGATGAATGTACATGGTCCCTGTCAAAGAAACTAATAAATTAAATACAAATTTAAAAAAAAAAGAAAGTGCTTTGGAAAAATGGGTAAATGGACTCACTCACAGCCTATTTCTAACCCTTTTAAAGTCAAAAGAAGAAAAAAATCCAGGCGGACTATTTTCGGCTTTAAAAGGTTTAACATATCATCCATCATTTCTTCTTAAATCATGTGATTTCTGGTGTTTGGTGGCATTTGTTTGAGATGACACTTCTTGTGGAAGTGAAACTTCGTTTATAGAAATCCCAGATGGCAGTGGCAGCGATGTGGACTTCTCAGTTCCACCGGCAAACTCTGACCTGCCCCCACCAACTTTTGGTTCCACTCGCTGCCTTGTCAAAAACCTTAAATAGATTTTTCTAACCTTCACTTATCCGGCGAAGGTTCACCGAGCATGCATGCTGTGTTTTGAGAATGGCCGGGCTTCACTTTGATACACTTACACACATTCACACCTGGGATCTGCCCGGCTCGACCACAGTCCTCCGCTATTAGCCTCAGAGGAGTTCCTCTTGAGCTGGTGGGGATTAATTGTCTCGCCCAAGGACATTTCAATGGGAGTTGTGTGGAGAGGGGAACGTGTTTCTCATTAACTTTGCTGTCCAGATTTTCCCAGCCATTTGGGGAAACTGAACCAGCCACCTCTGTCATCTCTTTTTTAAGTCTGCATCAGTTATTTTGTCTGCATGAGTAACTGATGCCCCCAATCTTCTGTAGTATAATTATATCCAGCTCTGTAGTGCTTGATTGTGGTCTCAAGGCTGCTTTTCAAACGTTTTCAACTCGGTCTAGTTTCTCTGTGTCCCATTTCGTGAGCTGCCTCCTTTGAGTCACTTGACTTTATAAGACTTTGGAAGACTTCAGGCTAGAAGGTCTCCTTCCCAGATGATCCGGTCTACTGAGGATTCTCCACAGACGCTTGCAGGTTTCATTCCTAGCTCATAGCACATTTCAGGACACTGTCTCTCAAACACATATATAGCCAACAAAACATCTCTCTGGGTGCCTTGACAGCTTTTTATGCTATGTTTGGTGGTGAAATATTGACTTTGAAACAGGCAATTCAGACTTGCCCTTGCTCTTAGCCAGCACTGAATGCAGTCTTTTTTTTTTTTTTTTGGTGAATATTTACAGGGGCGACACAATGGTGCAGTGGATAGCACTGTCACCTCACAGCAAGAAGGTCCTGGGTTCGATTTTGTGTGGAGTTTGCATGTTCTCCCCGTGTTTCTGTGGGTTCTCTCCAGAAACACCATCCAAAGACATGCACCGATAGATTAATTGGTTAATCTAAAATGCCCATAGGCGTGAATGTGAGAGCGATTGGTTGTTTGTCTCTATATGTCAGCCCTGCGATGAACTGGCGACTCGTCCAGGGTGTACCCCGCCTTCGCCCATAGGTAGCTGGGATAGGCTCCAGTGACCCCCTGCAACCCTAGTGAGGATAAAGCAGATTCAGAAGATGAATGCATGAATTTATACAGTATCCTTCTCAAACATCCAGTTCAGGGGCTGACTGGAGAACACCTCAAAGTCCAAAACACTAAAAATGTTAAATTATGCACATAATTGTGTCAAAGGTTCATATATTCAATAACCGAGCTGCAAGAATGTTTGATGATCTCGCACCAGCTGACGCAACACGGTTCATTTCTGTGCAGATTCAGAGGTTGTTGAATAAGCCAGCGCACAGCTCTTTGATAAAGAGGCATCTGACCTGCAGAAATCTCACATTCAACACTTCTCAACCGAACTGTTCAATTCTATCGCGCCCTTGCTCCTGGCATTTTTATTAAACGGAAAACCTGGGGTAATGGCTTCCAAAGATCCGCCATGTCATTGTCTCACAGAGGAAAATCTCCTTTTATTCAGTCAGCCTTAGACCCTCTATCATTAAGCACAGATCTTAACACCAAATTATAAGGTTGTCTGAGGGGAATGCACTACTAAGACGTGTCACGGAAGTTAAGTACGAAAACGAGCATTGAGTCGCTGCGTGCACTCAGCAGGTCCTCGAGACATCACCTGACTGATTTGCACTCTGTGTCTGTAACTTTTACCTGTACATAATTATCTGTTAACATGAAATGCTCTTCTGTTTTATTGCATTTAGCTGCTTTTTAACATTTAACAGAGAGCTGAAGTTAAAGGAAGCGACATATTTCACCTGACGAAAATGAGAAGATAACTAAATGAAACTCCATACACAGTGCGCTTGCCGGAGGCCTTTGAAAGAACTACTTTGGCCTATATTTTCATGCTTTATAATCTGGTACTAGTCATTTTTCTCTATCTGCAAAATTGAGGGAGTTTTGGTCAAAAATTGGGCATTTTGAAAATTATGACTTTAATTTTGACCTTTCAAGGCCATTGTAAGTCAACAAAATTGGTACCAAATGACAAATGAAAGACCATATCCAAAGTTGTATAAGTTGATAATACAAAATTAGTCATTATCTGTCATTCCTTACATTAGTACCATTACTTCATGGTACCTAACAAAGCAGTTACATGCGCTGTTCATGCAGAGGTGGACCTTGCAGACCCTGTAGACCACATTGGACCTGAGATTGCTGACTCACTGTCCTCACTGGAACTGTTGATGTCACTGTCTTGTAATGTATGCAGAAATGACCAGAAATGGTCACTTGCCCCATAAAGGGTCAACCTAAGTTAAAAGGGTTAATCTAAGTCAAAATTACGACCTCAGATACCCTTTATATCATTACACAAGAATTTAGTCGACTGAATCTATCTGTAGATTTAGTCAAGAAAATTTTAATGATATTCAGTTGACTAAAAGTAGACTAAAACTAAAATAGTTTACATGCCTAAATTATGACTAAAATTAAATATTTTTTTCATCTAAGACTATGTTACTAAATGTGGATGCTGATTATTTAGATGTTGCACAAATTCAACAAACTATGCACAATGTTTTAACTGCTACAGGCTTCTTCTTCTTCTTTTTTTTTACATCTAGAATTCATTTATTCTGCTTGAAATCACATGATAAGTGGCAAAAGTCAGACTGATTATTGCTATAAACCATGGGAAGACAAATACAGGATCATACTTCTGCAAGAGACATAATGCTATATATTATGACAGACCAATAGTGAACTATTACTAATAATGATTAAAAAAAAACAGCTTAATTTCAGAGAGTGTAATTTCGTCATTTACATGTATAAAGAATGACACACATTTGATGATGCTCTGAAACAGTCTGGGCCATTATGACAGCAGTGTGACATTCACACTGTTTGAGTCAGTGAGCGCTGATCGACGAAGAAAACAATGTTTGCTAATGCGGGAGGAGGTTGAGAAGATCTGAAATATGATGCAGAGAATCACAGTTATGGAAACATGGACATGGCTAAGTATGTAAAAACATAAGAGAAAATAAGATTAAAAAAAAACATAAATTTTTCAAATTAACAGCTAATTGTTCGTGAGATGCAGCAAGACAAAAATAACAAGAAAAAAACAAATGACACAGATATTAAATGTAGCCCGTTTGCTGTATTATATATTCACTGGATATGTTTCAGTTTCAGTCAGTGCCATTGGTTCATATTTATAACATTTAACACAAAACTAATGCCTTTAAAACACATACATCAAACTCATCTTAGTTCAGGGGTCACATTCAGCCCAATATGATCTCAAGTGGGCTCGACCAGTAAAATAATAATGTGAAAAAAGTAAAATGTAAGTTAAAGTTCCATTATGAACATGTTTACATCTACAGAGTTTCCTTGAAAATGTGAATAACATGAACAATTTGAAATTTAAGAAAAATAAGTGCAAGTTTGACAACGCTATGCGTCAGTTTATCATTTACACATGTACATTACGACTTACAGATCACAGTGGATCTACAAATACACAAAACATTTAGTAACAGGCAGAATATTGTCCAAATTGCACTTATTTCTCTTAAGACATTTCATGTTGCTCATACTTGTTCAGATTATTCACATTTGTTGTGAAAGGATAGTTTGCAAGTGCTGATATTTTCATGTAATTGTGCTTTTTTTATACACTAAAATAAAGAGAAAAAAAAAAAGGGATTGTCATTATTTATTGGTTAATATAATAGTGTTTTATTGGTCTGACCCAAATAAGAATGATCTGTATGTGAAACCTGAACTAAAATGATTTGGACACCAATGACTGTTAATATCTTCAGGATAATTCCCACAAATGCATCCTATGGGCCAGATTGGACCCTTTGTCAGGCCGATTTTGGCCCACGGGCCTTATGTTTGACAACTTGAGCTCTGTTACATATAGGATGCTGTCATGTCTTGTCCTGTGTATTTTCTGTTGATTCCAATCATGCAATGTCTGTCAGCTAATGCTAAGCTAGCATGATCGCAAATGAGCCCGACCAGTAAAATAATAACATAATAATCTAAAAATGGGGTTATCATTATTTATAGCTTAATATGATAGTATTTTACTGGTCTGAGCCACTCGAGATTGAATTGATCTGTAAGTGAAAATGGAACTAAAATGATTTTAACATCCATGATTGTTTTTTTACATTTCACAAATTCATCCCACAGGCCGGATTGGACCCTTTGGTGGGCCGGTTTTGGCCCCCGGGCCGTATGTTTGACTCCTGTGCTTTAGACAGAAGAAACAAAGAACACAAATGATCAAATACTCTCATCAAATTCACTCAACTTGCCTCCAATTTAGTTATCAATCGTCCCAGTACAACTTTTTTTTTTTTTTTTTTTTTTTTACAAATATCTGTCTTTTTTAGATCCACTGAACTTTGGAATGAATTGCCTAAAAAGCTGAAGGACTTATCAACTTTATGCACTTTTAAAAAGGCTATGAAATCCAATTTTGACTTCATTTAATGTTTTGTAGATATACGATCAGATAAATTATATGAACATGTTTATATTCCTTATGTAAAGTTTCTGTATGAAATTTAATCTGTGATTGTATGTTTTTTTTTGCATTGTATTACATAGTATGTTTGAATTTTTGTCTTTTCATTCTGGTCCCCAGGAAGATTAGCAACCACAACGGTGGGAGCTAATGGGGATCCTATTAAACAAACAAATACATAAATAAACAAGTGGTGCCAGGCACAACAAACCCCGCCCCTTGCAAATGTTTTACCTGATTTGCCCTATCTCTTATCATTGCGAAAACATATTTTTGGTGACCTTGACCTTTGACCCACATTCACCAAAATAGAATGGGATCTATTCTGGACCACCTCGCACCTTGGTCCAGTAGACAGACCAAAAAAAACAAACATAAAACCATACCCTCGCCTCCCCTTCGGAGGGTGGGGTAATAAATATCCTCAGTATTTAGTTATTTCTGCCGTAAAACTAGACTAAGAGATCAATCTTACAAAAATAAGCATTTTCTCAGCCAGAAGGGGTCACATTAACCCTGACCTTTTTCTCGCCTTTAAAAAAAAAAAAAAAAAAAAAAAACTTGTAAAGCTGATCCTGCTCACGAAAGGGCTGTGGGATAAAAGTTCAATTCGATTCAGTTTAATTTTATTTGTAGAGCCCTACATCACAACAAGGTTGTCTCACAGGGCTTTACAGAATTAGCTGGATATAAACAAACATCAGTCAAATAAACAGTAGATGAAGGAAATGGATTCATGTCCCGGGCATCCCCCGTCCTTAGACCCTCCTTCTCGGCATGGAAAAACTCCAAAAACCCATTGGGAAAAGAGAAACCTGGGGGAGAACCACAGTGAAGGAGAGATCCACTCCCATGGACGGACAGGCTATAGATGCACCAGGACTGATGCACGTCCATTTGCATATGTAGTTCCAGTCTGTAAGGATGCAGTAGGGCGGGGGCACATGAGGGGGTCCAGCTAGTCGGATGAGACAGGTGGGGGGCGGGGAGGTCCATCCAGAAAAGTGTGTTTAATATTGTGATAAATAGAAAATATGCTCATTTGGGGAACCATTAGTTCATGCATCTTGCAGTGTTCCATCTCCCAAACACACCATCCAATATGGCGGCCTATTCAAATCACAAGAATTTCCCATCTCTCCCTCTGACATGTCAATACCGTTGCTGCATTACATGACTTCTGCCAGCAACTTAAGCCTGCACCTCAGCATCCACTTACAGGCTCCATAAGGAAGATGTTTATTCATCACTTGACCAAAATCTATATGCAAACATGCCTGCAGGGAGTGATGAGTTCAGAGTCGGGATGCCAAACTTTAAATATATGCTGCAGTAATAAAACATTTCCATCATGAGTTGCTTGACTGAAATTGCTACAGTTGGAGTGTGTTGTTGCTGCTGCGCCGTCTGCATCCCAGAATGCAGAGTACAGCTGATTCCAGGAGATGAGACTTGAGGGGAACGTGTGGTAGATGAGGTCAGATCAGGAGCAATGCATTTCATTTGGAGCCCCTATCACATGGGTGTCGAACATACGGCCCGTGGGCTAAAACCAGCCCGCCCGCCAAAGGGTCCAATTCAGCCTGTGGGATGAATTTGTGAAAAGCAAAAATTACATTTAAGATATTAAGAAAGATATAATTTTAATTCAGGGGCAACATTCAACCCAATTTGACTGATCTCAAATAGGTCAGATCTGTAAAATACTAAAATTGCATTATGACTGAGGCTTAATGTATGGGGTGCTGTTTCTAAAGTGGCTCATGCTAAAAAAAAAAGAAAAAAAAACAATATTTTGTTACATTTAGCTTCAAACCATGTGGGAAAAAAAAAAAAAAAGTTGTGTGAATTTTTTCAGGTCACCTTTAAGGACGTTTACAAGAATATTTGTCATCTTAGAATGTATGAAATAGTTAAATATAAATATTAAATGGCACATCTAAATCTTACATTTAAATGTTATATCTAAATCTAAATGTTAAGTATAAATCTAAATATAAATGTTAAATCTAAATCTTTCGGTTGCAAGTACATATTTAGCTAATATGTAATCTGACACTGGACAACAGTGTCAGTGTCAACAGGAAGTACCAAAATAAAAGCTGGAGGAGCTAGCAGTGTGATGTTTGGGCTACCATGTCAGCTTTCCCTTTAGAATGATATTTAACATTTAGATTTAACATTTAGATATATTATTTAATATTTACCTGTGACATTTAATATTTACATTCAATTATTTCATATATTTCTAAGATGACAAATATTGTTGTAAATGTCCTAAAAGTTGACCTGAAAAAAAAAATCACACCACTTTTTTTTATTTTATTTTATTTTATTTTTTACATGGTGACAAAATGTTGCTGTTACTTTTAACATTGAGCCACTTTACAAACGGCACTGCATAATAATGTTGTAAAAATTGCACTCATTTTTCTTAATATATTTCAGGTTTTTCATGTTTGTTCACATTTTTAAAAGGATAGTTTTCAGATTAAAATATTTTCACCGAGTAATTTTGTTTTTTTGTTTTTTTTTACTCTAACACATAGAGAAATGTTTGGAGTTGACATTTTTTAAAATATATTTTTAAGTTATTATTTTACTGGTCTGGCCCACTTAAAATCATATTGGGAGGATGTGGCCCTTGAACTGAAATGAGTTTGACACCCCTGCCCTATCAAGACCACCTTTCCCAAGGCATGTTGTGGTTGTTTTGGTTCATACCTGACTATAATTACAGCCATCACAGCTACCCAAAGAAATTGCACCAAGGTGGGAAAACCTGCTACAGTTCGGTTCCAGAGAGGATGGAAAAATGACACGAACATGTAGGTGCATGTTTATGTAAGCTGAATATTATGGATTACGGTATGTCATTTTGTATCACAGTAATGGTGTGTTATACATTGTGTGAAAAACTTCTAGAATATTTTGTGGGACAACCTTTAACTCTGATTACAGCACACATTTTCTGTAGCATTTGTTTTGTTACAACGCTAATTTTTCATCCAGATGTAAACATCCTGAAATGTCTTAAGAGAAGTAAATGTAATTGTAACAGCGTATTCTGCCTGTTCCTACATGTTTTGTGTATTTGTAGATCCACTGTGACCTGCAAGTTGTAATGCGCTCGTGTAAATGAGAAGCTGCGTTATAAAATTGTCACAATTACACTTATTCTATTAAATAAATTTCAATTTGTTCATAAGGATAATTTGTACATGTAAATGTTTTCATAATGTAATTTTATCTGTTTCACTCTAAAACATAGAGAAATGTTTGGAGTTGGCATTATTTATAGGTTATAGTGTTATTTACTGGTTTGGCCCAGTTCAGATCATATGGGGCAGAATGTGGCCCCTGAACTAAAATGAGTTTGACACCCCTAGTAAAGGTAAGGGATCATATATAGTAACTTCACTGACCTTGATTTTCTACATAACAATAGATTTTTATTTTTTATTTATTTACAAAAGTAATAAACTCTTGTTATATCCTCCAATAACACACTGAGGTCGAAATTTACAATTTAAGAGTATTTCTATGAGTGCCTATAAAGGGTAAACAACTAAAACACACCTTTGCTTACGAACATGCGAACACATGCTTTAGCCCTCTAACCTAAATCCTACTGTGAAAGCCAGGAAGCCACACCTGCATTGCCGCATTAATGTGGCTTCCGGTGTTTATGTCTAAATTACGATTAAGACACACTTGTCCTCCAGCTGTGGACAGATCAGTGAAAAGTGTGGGATCCTCTGCTCATGACCGATGTGACACTGCCCAACAGTAATGATGACAAAAGTATCTGTATGACCGAGTGCCCACGCAGACACCGACAGAAGAATGTTGAAGGTTCTTTTATCTTGTGTGGAGGTCAGTGGGGGCCGCGAGACAAGCACAATTTATTGTCCAAACACTGACTTGTAAATAATGTCGAGAAATGGTAAACCGCAGGATGTCATCTTGGAGAAAAATGATGAGATAAGGCTGCAAAATAAGACTGCAAACACAGTTTATTTCATTAGTTTAACCTATAAAGACCCAAACATCCACCGGTGATCAAAAACATCTACTGATCTAATATGTTTAAAAAGCCCAACTATTATACTTTTTTCACTCTATATAACCTCAAAAAATGACCTTGTCGATCAAGGGGAACATTTTAGAAGGCAGAAAACACAAAAAAAAAACATGGTCCGGTAATTTTGTTGTTTGATTCCTCTGACCATAAACACACATTAAAATGAGCTGTTGCGATTCTTGCCGGTTTTCTACGTCAGTGGCCTTTTTGCTCCCACCCCCAACCCTGTCAATCACTCAAAGTCCCCTCCTCCTATCAATACCCCCTCC
>JAPQRP010000014.1:12158155-12170158 GCA_037367295.1 Apogon hyalosoma
AAGCTTTATTTCTAGAACATTTGTCTCATTTTTCATCTAAATAGAAAAAAAGCTCGCCAAGATTTTTTTTACATAAGAAAAATAATCTTTCTTAAAAATATATATAAATATATCTGACTTTTTCTTAATTAAATTTTCTAGCTAATATCATTACTAGTAACAAGGTATGGTAATATTTCGCAAATTATCTCAGTAAAGGATCCAGATTATTTTCCTTATTTTAAGACTGAAACCACTCGCACGACTCAATTTCAGAGTCTGAAGAAATGACAGCAACTATTATTTAAGACTTAAATTCAGCTCAGTCAGAGACTAAAATTCCTCATTTAAAGTAATTTTATCTTAAATGAGTGTGATTTTATTTCTTGTATTAAGCACTGTTTGCGAAAATGTTAGCATTTTTGCCTAGTTTTAACATTATGTCTTTTTAGTTGATAGATGTTTTTTTTGCCTGTTTTAAGAATTCTAGCCAATAATTTTTTTCTTACCCCACTGGCAGATTTTTTTGCTCAATATAAGCCAATTTGACCAGATTCAAGAATATTAGGCTTATTTCTAGTAGGGCGTTTTCTGCAGTATAAAAGACACAGTTTTATATAGACTGTCGTCTGTTATGCAAACTGTGATTGAAATGCATTTTTGATTAGTTTTTTTTTTCAAATTAGTCCAGGGTCATGTTGAACTGTCATCATTTTTGTCATGTTTTAAACCTGTAAATAACATTATTATTATTTTTTTTTTTTAAGTTAACTGGTCTCATTTCTTCAGATTCTTAATTTGAGAAGTTGTGCAAGTAGTTTTAGTCTTAAAATAAGGAAAACAATCTGGATCCTTTGCTGGGGATAATTTGCAAAATATTACCATACTTTGTTACTAGTAATATTGATATTACGTAGAAAATCTTATTAAGAAAAAGCTAGATACATTAAAAAAAAAAAAAAAGGAATAATTTTCTTATGTAAAAATTTCTTGGCGATCTTTTTTTCTATTTAGATGACAAATAAGACAAATGCTCTAGAAATAAGGCTTTTTTCACTTTCTTAGAAATCATTTTTTGCAGTGCATCCACCGCTGACTAAAACCATCTACTGATCTAAACTTTTTAATCCTTGCTGGTCCGTTAATCCTATCAATCCATGTAAATAATTGGTGTACAATACAGTTTGTCATCTTTTCATGCTCATTAGATATGACCCATTTGGACATTCAGAGGCTCCGTAGTTACCGTGGAAACACCGTCATCTTCTACAACAGTGGACAAGTATGTTTTAAAAAAATTATATTATATAAATAATGCCAGCTCCAGACTTTTAAGGGTGTTTTACAGTGAAAAAGTAAAATTACACTACGGGGAAAAAAAACAAAAACATGTCTGGATTAGAAAAACAATTAGAATTGTCATATTTACCACAGTGTCTTTATTTATAGCCATAAATAAGACCATTTCAAGCCATGTTTTCAAGATGAAATGCACTGACACCTAGGTAGCTTTTCCTGTCCCAATTTTGGTCCTATATTTGGCCCCAAAATGTTATTAAAAATTAATTAATTTTAGCAAGATTATATTTGTTTTGCATTTATCTGAAGTCATCATTAGGTACATCCTGGGGGGAAATATGTCTAAATTTCTCTTTTGTAAGTGAGGTCTAGTGCTAGATACCAAAATAAACCCAATTTCATGGAAAGACCCATTTACCCTTGTTTTTATCTGCAGCCTTTTCCTGACCCAGAATGCATCCTGCTGATGAGCCTCTGAACATTTCAGTGGATCATATCTGATGACCATGAAAGGATGACAAACTGCATTTTACACCAATTATTTACATGTATTGATACGATTAGTGGATCAACAGGTATGAAACATTTGAGCTCAGATGATAGTTTTAGTCGCCGGCGGATGTTTGGGTCTTTAAGGGTGAATAAAAAGAAATATCACAGCAATTGTAGGAATTAAACACATTAGATATAATTGGAGGCTCATGATTGTAATTATAAGCACTGGGTGTTTTGGGTTTTTTTTTCTTAAATGCACAAATTCTCACTGAAAAACAAACAAATGACAAGAAAAACACCACTCAGTCCTGCTTTAAAATGTGCTATTTTAGGTACATTATCACTCCATTAATCAGTCGTGAAATTTTCGTTTTCAGAAACTAATGAGCTTTCGTCATTAGCTTTTGATTGAGTAATTAATTTCATTTGAGGGGGCCTGACAGCTTTATGTCATGCATAGTAAAACTTGAAATTGCGTGTTAATGTGCACACGGGCCTATAGCGCAGACGACGATAACACTGATGACTTTGAGGTAATGACACTTCAGAAGAAGCGATGCCATTTACACCAGTGTGAAAACGTGCAATTTTTCGGGGCTAAGGTCAATTTAGAAGAGTATTCCGTAATCTTGGAGATAACTATCCATGGTGCTGCTGCTTTCCGACCCACCGAGGAGGAAATGTCATGTGGCGTGCCAACATGCAGACCCTGTGTTGCGTTCACTGGCTTGGTGGGTTGCCCAGTGAATTGGCATAATGAAAAGAAATGGATATAAATGGACAGGCGGGCTAAACATAAAGGATCCAAAACAGCGCAGACTACCAGATAGTGTTCCACGGGCTGATCCAGATTTAATAAACACGTTTTAGCTTTTATTCGGTCGCCAGCGATGCCACCGGTGCCAGCTTTTAAATACTTGGACGCATTCATGTGGGCAGGATAGATGGTACTGATAGAGATGGTGTGAATATTTGGCACCGATTTTTTTCTTTACAAGATATCTCATGTACTGACAGAAAATAGGGGGGGAAAATTCCCAGAAACGTTATTTTCGCTACGTCAGATAGAGTCCGGATTGGTTTAACCCTTTGAACTTATTGATTTTCTCAAATTGTTTTTGACTCGTCTCAGGAAAACCTTCCCTTTCATCAATAAACTTAAGGCGGGGGTACATTAGAGATATAAGACGCATCATGCATTTTTCAGAAGCTGCATGTCAGTAGTAGTACACGTCAGCACGGGTCTTATTAAAATTGACGGTTGCATTTTGTGTCTGTATGTTTGTAATGGGCAATTTAGACACAGCACACACATATTCCAATCATATTCTATTGGACGTCTTTAGCGTTGATTACTTCATGCATTTGATGAGGCCTGTGCCATGTCACAATTGATTTACGTCCACAGTTGCATTAATGTTTTTGCCAAGACCTTGTATTGACGGAGAGTTGGACCGCTGCGTATACCCTCTCCGACACATTCCAAAGATTCTCAGTGGGGTTCGGGTCTGGACTCTGTGGTGGCCAATCCACGTGTGAAAACTGTGTCTTTCGCAGTTTGTGCCCGATGAATCCTGGCATCGTCGTCTTGGAATATGAAGAAACAGATCCGCTGATGTCCGTACCTGATCCTTCAGTAGATTCAGGTTCAGCTGACTTGACTTTATCCAACCTAGACCTGACCAACTGAAGCAACCCCACATCATATACTGCAAAAATCAAACTCTTACCATGTGTTTTTTTTTTCTCATTTCTAATCAAAACATCTCATCACACTTAAAATGAGACATAATCACCTAAAGAGTAACTTTTCAGTGAGATATTTTTAGACAAATCTTGAAAATCTTATTTCAAGAAATTGGTCCTATCAACTTGCCATTTTTGCTTGTCTGCTCCTTGACCAAAAATACATGAGTACGTCAAAGTGCTGCAGTCAGCTTTCCGGATTTTGAGTGAAACCCCAGACACACACATGCTCACACACAGAGGCCACTTGGCTTTTATAAAATAGATGAGTTAAAAGTGTTCATGAATGACACTATGAGAATGCATTTGCTGGTGGTGGGGGGGCTGAGACCTCAACCTGCAATGTCACTGAGAAGAGAAACAGCATGCGGTACCCACGGGAGGAAGATGAGTGTAGTCATCATTTAGATGGTGTAAAACTCCTTGAGGGACAAATGCATCCAACTCTCTGGGGGTCTTCAGAGGGGGTTTTGTGCTGTAATCTTTGCTCTTTGCTGGACAACGCTGTTGTGTGTTGGACGTCGGAAATAAAGAGTTGCTTTATTTTATAATTTGCACATTGTTCAAGGTTTTCGACACACCATAAACGTCATTTTAGAGTGTGTTTTCAGAAAATGATCAAGAACATTTTTATCAAACTTTGAAATGCCACAAGAAGAAAATGCAAATTAGGTAGTTTGATTAAGTAGTTTGTTTAGCAGTCATGTTTGGGCGCTTTATGGAAATATCTGGGGAAGCATCTTTTCAATTATATGTTGCTATGAGCTGCATTTATTTAACCCATAAAGGCCCAGTGCTACTTTTGTGATGATGTATTCTCTAGATGTCACCTTTTTAAAGTGATTTTTCACCATTTATTATAATATTATCCTCTGTGTTTTGCTTTCTTTGGCGAAAAGCATGTATTTTCCTATGCTTCATTTACTGATCATTCTCATGTTCATTAGAGGTGATTAAAGCTGAGAGTTATTTTTAAAGCTGAGAGTTATTTTATCAGAAACAGAGAAAACTGAAGAAAAAGTGACGTGTTCAGCGAATATATCATTAACTGCACATAAACTCAGTGTCTCCATCCACTGTCATTGATCCAACTCCATGGGTTTTACTGGTGAATCTATGTTGTAGAAGATGATGGTATTTCCACGGTAACTACGGAGCCTCTGAACATCCAAATGGTTCATATCTGATGGCCATGAAAAGATGAATAACTGTATTTTACACCATTTTTTTACATGTATTGATAGGATTAATGGGTCAAGAGGCATTAAACATTTTAGATCAGTATGATTTTGGTCGGTGGTGACTGTTTGGGTGTTTATGGGTTAAGCCAGAGGTGTCAAACTCATTTTAGTACAGGGACCACATCCTCCTAATATGATCCTAAGTGGGCTGGACCAGTAAATTAATAATATAATAATATATCAATAATGCCAACACCAAATTTTTCAATGTGTTTTATAGTGAAAAAAGTGAAATTACATTATGGAAACATTTACTATAAACTATCCTTTAAAAAATGTGAATAACATGAGCAACCACGAAAAAAATGACATTTATTCAGAAAAATAAGTGCAATTTTAACAATATCATGCCTCTGCTTATCATTTGCAAATATGCATTACAACTTAGAGATCACAGTGGATCTGCAAATACACAAAACATTTAGTAACAGACAGAATATTAGTAAAATTGCACTTACTTCTCTTAAGACATTTCTAGTTTTTCATATTTTTTGCAAAAGGTTATTTTGTAAATTTACACATTTTTGTGTAATTTCACTTTTACACTAAAACAAAGAGGAAAAATTTGGAGTCAT
Organism: Apogon hyalosoma; assembly: GCA_037367295.1. Lineage (NCBI taxonomy): Eukaryota > Metazoa > Chordata > Actinopteri > Kurtiformes > Apogonidae > Apogon > Apogon hyalosoma. The sequence continues at coordinate 12,163,491 of JAPQRP010000014.1, forward strand.
GATTATTTGTAGGTTATTATGATAGTATTTTACTGATCTGACCCACTTGAGGCTAAAGTAGGGCTTTATATGGCCCCTAAAGTAAAATGATTGACTGTTAATATCTTGAGCGTAATTTGTCCTACAGGCTGGATTGGACCCTTTGGCAGGCCTGTTTTGGCCCCCAGGCCTTATGTTTGACACCTGTGGGTTAAGCTATCAGAGACGAATTTGTAAGCTTTTTGTTATTTCCATTATGTATAAAATGCACCTAATGGAAACATAGCTTGCTCATATCTGCATTGAAACTCATACACAAGCTTGACCATACAATGAGTCCCAATGCATCCTGTTCTTAAAAGCCCTGAATCCACAGCCCTACTTATTCAAAGAGCTTTCTACAGCTTTTACACCACTCCATGTCATGGATGTAGAAATGTGTCCCAGTCCTTTCTCCTTCTATCAAGATAAAAATGGCACACACTGTGTTGTGTACAATGATACTTCCAGTGGAAGCTGCACTTCTGTCTTCGCCGATGAGGTGTGAACTTGTTTGTGGACTCGCCTTAGATTGAATCCAGGAGGAACAACATAAACAGAAAAGTAGACCAGGTCTCCAGCCTCAGGAGTCACCCTACCTTATGTAACACACTCATTTAAAGTAGTTACATTTTGATGTATTGTATTTACTGATATAATTTAGCAGCAGCTGTATGAACGAAAGGTGAGGAACAGCTGCGGAATACACTAACAAGCAAGATGAATATTGCATAAGCGTCTACTTCCGTATAGTTAAAGGTTATGTTGAGGAAAAAATGAGAAAAATGCCCTACTTTGCTATTGAGATGTCACAGAGGGTGCATCAGAAAATATAATGGTTCATATCCAGGGAATATGGATGCCTAAACTCAGAGAAGCAGTTATGTTTTCTTGCCCTTTCACTTCACATTCTTCTATTTTTAATTAATCTCCACATTTAAGCAGGGAAGGTCTCATGAACCAATTAAATGCAGTCAGTCCTCTGCCTCCAGTTGTTCATCAGCTCAACACTTCGAACACTCAGCTTGTAAAAGCAGCATGTGTGTTGATGAGTGTGTTCACATGTAGCTCACCCCCATGGAAGCTTCAAAGGAATAAAATACATGGAAATCCATCTTGCTATAAAATCCTCATCTGCCATGGAGGGGAGATATTGGCGCTGTTTCGTAAGAGGCAGCGCCAAAGTGCACTCTTCGTGTGAGTCTCCACCATTCTAATCCATCATACTACATAATTTCTACGGCTGTTGACTGGTGACCACTTTCGTGGTAATATGCATCACAGGGTGATGCACTTTACTGAATATCAGCGCTGAATTACCTAATAGCTCCTGGAGAAGATCGAAATCCTGACCTTTATTGGCTTGTTGAAAATTACTGCATGTGTTTCAGCAGCAAAACACTGACTTATTTCAAGTACAGCCTATTGTTAAGAAGAACATGTTACAGTGTAGATTTCTGCAAGCTGAGATGCATGTACCAAATCTAATGTTTTAACCACTTGTGGCGTTTTTTCAACTGTATATCTCAGAAATTATATTTAACATTTTTTCATGGTAAGCTTTAGTTTGACAACATGTCGCTAAGGTCATGGAAAGATCCATTAGCTTGATTTAATACAGAAAAATAACGTCATTTACTTGACTTTACTGAGCTATACTTATGTATTTCTATTTTAAAATATTCACAAATGACCTAAAACTAGCATTATTGTTTGGAATAAGCAGTTCTGATCTGATGTTAAAGCTGTCATTGATGTGATGCAGGGATATGAACTGAATTTACTGACAGCTACAGGTTGACATCATGGGCGTCACAGACGTGGGGGATGTGGGTGTTTTTTTTTAAAGTGGCGATTTCATCCCTCACTCTTTTCGTGAGACAAACCAACATAGCCAATTACCGGTAGGTCAAAATTCTACGGATCAACCAGAGAACAAGTGAGTAGAAACCTACCTAAATGCACAAAGAGTAAACACATAGGTCAGTTCAGCTTGAGTGAAAGATCGACCAACCAATCACAGGAAATATCCGGTTGGACTCGATGCTGAGCCAATGACAGTGTTTGACTAACATCTGTGCGGGCAGTCAACTTGCCTCTCTCCTCGAGACTTTGAATGGATTTGGTTAGTAGGCATGTAGTTAGTAGGCATTAGACATGTTTGTGTTATATTATGTTTTTGTTTGTTCAGTAATAATAATATTTGAGCATTGGGACCTGATGTATCAAATATGATACAAAATTGAAACTCATACATGGAAATTGATATTTGAAAAAAACAATTTTTTTTTTTTTTTGGTTGTTCAGAAGGACCAATGAAGGCTCCAGTTTCAAAGAAGTGAAATATTCTGTCTGTGATTTAATGGTTCAGACTTTGCGGGGTTAAGCTATCAGAGCTATAATGTAAACTATCAGCTGATGAAGCACGTGAAGGCTATAAGACAGTGTTATTTTGTTTGACTTTTCTTCTATGGAAAAACTCGACGATACTGTCATACAAATGTGTGTAAACAGAGAGCACATAACATATGTGAAATAAATAAATAAAAATAACAGTAAATATAAGTTGACAATCATGCGTGATACTAGAAAGAAATGCAGGAGAATATAATAGATCAATAAATAGTATGAAGATGTTAAACAGACAATATGACATAATAAAATAAAAGTGATATAAGCAAATGAAATAAACAATGAAATAAAATATGATAAAACACAGTCATCATAGATAATTTAAACCTTTTTTTTTTTCCTTTTCCTAACACTAACCAAAGCACTTTCATTGCAATTAACTTTAAAACCTCCCATTCTTTTTTCCCCCCCAAAATGTTCAGCCACTGAATAAGTTCTCTCTGTCTTTCAGTGTAATTTGCATAAACACATTTGTAAATACAATCAAAAGAAATTAATGAATAAATAACAGAAACTCATCCTAAGTACCTTATTAGAATGCAACTTATGATTAATCTTCATGCCCTGGTGCATCACTTTTTGCTGACCCATTTTTACGCTTCTGTGCTTCTTGATACGCTTCACAAGTTAATAAAATTGCTCTGAAAATTAATAACACATCATTATGCATTTAAGGTAACACAATTAAACATATTGCTGTTGCTTTTATTGTCCATATCGTGTGTTGTTTGTGTCTCGTGGCGTCCTTTCAAACATCTGGGAATGTTGTAATTGTGATAGGTTTAAACAGGGCTAATGACATCCAATGGGAAACTATTTAAGGGGGACTGGGTTTACCTTCAGAACAAATGGACACTGATAAAAATCACAAGGGGATGGGGGTGGGGTTTTATTTTATTTTGTTTTATTTCGTTTTAACGTGCTGCTCAGTTTAATCTTGGACTGTAGTATTTATTTAATACCCCGCTCCCCAATGGGGAGGCAAGGGGTATTATTTTTGGTTTGGTTTGTTTGTTCATTTGTTAACACTCTAGTAGCAAAACTATTGTTTGAATTCATACTAAATTGGGTTTATAGATTGCCAGTGACCCTCAGTAAATGTCATTACATTTTGGGAAAAAATAGGTTAAAGTTTCAATTTTTTATGAATTTAAAAAAAAAAAAATTCCTCATTTACTTTTAATGGGCAAAATTTCAAATATCTGTAGCAGCAAAACTATTGTGTGAATTCATACCAAATTTGGGTTTAAAGTTTGCCAGTGTAGTTTATGTTCTAGTTTTGTTTCATGTATAAATATGCAAATGACAATAAACTGAACCTTGAACCTTGAAAGAAAGTCATTATTCGTGATACAGGAAGGAACATCTGACTAGAACATGGACGCCGAATTGATGCGAGTTGCATTTGATGGCTTCCTGACAGTTTCCACTCACGCCCGGCCTTCCCCTGCTTTTTTTTTCCTCCTATTGTCAGAAAGTATCTTGTCTCCTCTTGACTCAGTGTTGGGAGCCGGCGGCTTCTGGTTGAAGGCTGTGATGGGATTTGGGGAATAACTGCTACTCCAGATTAAGGATGGAGATGAGGATGACTAGTGACTGACAAAACAGACTTCTGGGAGGGCTTTATTACTGTACAGTATCAAGGTCAAGTAGTGGTGAAGGGAAGACGTATGAGGATATGCGCGTAGACACGTCGCAGATGCACTTACCTGTCCATTATACAGCGGCGAGAAGAAAGTAGTAAACGTAGTAAACAGTTTTCTGCGTGATTTGGTCTTAAAATGGGATGTGTGATTTGATCTGCATCTAAGGCTACGTTCAGACTGCAGGCAAATGTGGCCCCAATCCGATTTTTTTGGCCCATATGTGACCTGTATCCGATCTGTTAAAGACAGTTTGAACAGCACAAATTCGACCTAGGCTACTTTCATGTGTGTTCCTAAATCTGATACATATCTGATATTTCACAATGCGACTTCAGTCTGAACGGCCAGGTCACATTTATCCGACATTAGAATCAATCAATCAATCAATCAATCAATCAATCTATCTATCTATCTCATCACATGTATAGTCGTATTTCTATTCATATTTAGATCTTTATTGCCCCGTACATTTTTTCATACTTTTTTCTTATATTGCCCATCGTGAGTTGATCGGTTTCTTCTTGTCCATCCAATATATTTCATTTACAACAAATTTGAATCTGAATCTATTAATAGTGTCTGCTGATGTGAACCGTGGTTTGCAAAAGAAAGAGATCTCCAAAGACCTAATTTGCATAAGACTGGAAGGGGTTATAAAGTCATCTCAAAGACTTTAGGGATTCACCAGACCACAGTTAGATATATTTTCTATAAATGGAGATGGTTCAGTACTGTGACTATTTTCCCCACAAGTAGATGTCAAGCCATGTTGACTCAATGCTCAGTGAGGTGAAAAAGAATCCCAGAGTGACACCTAAAGGCTTGAAGGACTGGAATGGGTTAACGTCAATGTTTACGAGTCTACAGCATGAAAAAGACGGAATAGGCATGGTGTCAACGGAAGGGCATCACAGATGAAGACGTTGCTTTCCAAAACACCCCCCCCAAAAAAAAAAAAAAAAAAAAAAAAAAAAAAAAAAAGAAGCACATCATGCCTGAAATAAAGAGGCCAGAGCACCAGTGGAAAAATGTCTTATGAAATGATGAAACTAAGATTGGAAGAATAGTCCAAACTTCCCTGTGAACGTTGTCCAGGTCTGATCAGCAGATACAACATGTGTATAGTTGAGGTTATTGGGTCTTAGTTGTTGGTTATTGAGCGTTCATGGGTTAATTCCCTTGTCGCTGCCCCTGACCACTGTACTGATAAAGATCTGGACTTGGTCCCTGAGCATATTCAATGGCAGCTCACTGCTAATAATGTCTGCTACGTGCTAATGCTAACTGCTAACATCTATGTAAGTTCTCATTTTCTTCCGGTCATCGTACTTCTTGGTAGCTTTTCTAGATTCAACTGGACTAGGTATGCTCTTTTGAAAACATTTCATCACTCATCCAAGAGACTTCTTCAGTTCTAATTGCCTGTGGAGGAAAGTGGACTTAGGCCCTGTCCATACGAAGATAGTTTCATTCATATCCGCAAAAGTTTCGTATCGGAAAGGTCAGTGTTTTCAGTCACTGAAACCGTAACTTTTTGAAACCGGGTCATGGGGTGGATAAGTTTGAAAACGTCAGTTTTGCGTCCAAATGTACGACCAAACTGTAACTTTTCCAAAATAGTGATGTCATAGCCCCACTGCTATAACCTTTCACCCTGAAAGCAAGATGCCACTTCACAACAACAACAATGGTGGACTAAAGCTATTGAGCTGATTGGAAATATTGAATCTGAATCTTCAGCTACTCCGTCATTACAATGAGCAACAAACAACCATTGCTAATAATCTTCACTACATGCTCTTAGATGCATCTACCACGAAGAGAGGGGCAACCAGAAGGAAATATTGGATCAGACCTGGTAGAACCAAGCTAGCTTTATGTGCACGTTCCATGTCTTCTTCTCTGTTTTTTGAGAGAGCATTACAACGCCACATACAGGCCTGGCATTTGTAGTACATCGTTTTCAGTCATTTTCAGTTGTTTTGTGTGGACGCAGATATTTCCTGAAATGACTCCATGTTAATGGATGAGGTTTCATGTGGACATGGCCTTATACAGCTATAGGAGGAATGGTCTGTGGAGTTTTTTTTTTTTTTTTCATATGTTAATGACCTTTAAGTGTTAGGGTCGTAGAGGGGGTGGACTGGTGTTTAGTGTCATTAGTGGGTATTGTGAGAGAGTTTCGGGGTGGTTGAGGAGAGGGTGGGTCATTGTCCAAGTCCTCCAGGGGACTAATTGCTAATGCATTGTAAAATGCAAAGACTGAATTTCCCTATAGGGGCAATAAATGTAACGTTTAACTTTTATTGCTGCCAAAAGGTTCAACCAGTTCCAGTTCAAGGGTTCACTTACATTTTCCAGCGACACTATCAGTGTTCAACAACTGTTTATTAAAATATATGAAATTTTATAGTTGTTTATGATGTAATTGTGTAGTTTCTGATTATTAGGGTTGTCAAAAACATATTCATTTGAAAGGATTCATTAGAGATAAAGTAATACAGATTCATCATCTCCATGATTCTCCATCCCATCTAAACCATTATATATATATATGTGTGTGTGTGTGTGTGTGTGTGTGTGTGTGTGTGT
>JAPQRP010000014.1:12178842-12191109 GCA_037367295.1 Apogon hyalosoma
TAACAAAGCAGGTCCACTCACTGTTCATGCAGAGGTGGACCTTACAGACCCTGTAGACCACATTGGACCTGTCCTCATTGTAAATATTACTGTCATTGACTTGTAATGTATGCGGAAATTATTTTTTATACCTTTTGATGGAGATGGATCTCAGCGCTGTAATGCACGAGGACCGTATTTAGAGTTTTCTTCTTTTTCTTTGTTGCCATCTTCGCTGTCTGTATTTACCTGTTTACTTTCTCAGGTGTATACCATCATACAGTCGACTGGAAAGCAGAACAGGGACTAATGGAGCACTCGAGTCTATCTACAGCACTCCACTGCAGACAGCCACGTCTCAGCTGAGGCCTGCTGGGGGTTTTGTTATTTTAGTTTAGTCACCACATTTTGTTTGGTTTAGTTCAGATGAATTCCTTTAAGGCCCCGTCACACCTTGACAATTTAGGCAGTGTATTCTGATGTATGAAAATTTTGGTGAATACGCTGGTGTACATTGAATAAGTAATGGGTAAGGTACAGTACTGTGCAAAAGTTTTAGACGGCCTTTAGATTTGTTGTTTTTGCAGCATTGAAATGAACATGCATATTTATGTCTCAGTCTCTTTTCTTCAGATACAGCAAGAAAATACAGGAAATATGTGTACAGCCTTAAAGACACACAAAAGCTTCACATACTTTACTGTAGTATGCACAGAAGTAAAACTAAAAGTTTCAGTGAAAAAAACAGCGTCTATAAACTAAAGTGGTCGTATTTAGTGTGAGCTGCCTTTTACACTTAACATGTGTTTAATCCTTTTGTTTGTTCACTTTCTGATTTTTTATTCCTGGTTTTATTCAACAACTAACTTTAACCTTTAGAACCCATTTAGTCGACATATTTGCACACATTTCCTGTATTTTCTTATTGTATCTGAAGAAAAGAGGCTGAGAAATAAATATGCAAGTTCATTTCAATGCTGCAAAAACAACAAATGTAAAACTTTTGCACAGTAGTGTATGTCTCATAGTTGTAGGTAAGCTGTGTGATCATGACACACATTTTCTCATGAGTTGAAATATATCAAGATAATATCTTATGTATTTCCGACCTATAATTAATGTGCTTTGAACTTATGTATAACTTGTATTGAACTTCTCTCCAACGCATATTTATGTATGCAGACATATGTAGATGCGTTCTGGACCACCTCTTTTCACCTCTTCCAGACATGCAGCAAAGTATTTCAGCACCTCCCCTCTGGACAGTGACCGCACCTGTAATACCTAATATCACCATAATCTTGAAATTTAGAATTACATTTTAAAAAAATGAATAAATTAAATTAAAATACATTTAAGTGTTTCATGTTTCAGCACCTCCCCTCTGGACAGCTCCTGGACTATGTTGTGCAGCAGGAGGTAATACCTGTAATACCTAATATCACCATCATCTTCAAGTTTAGAATTACATTTAAGAAACTAACAAACTAAAACAAAATACATTAAAATGAAATATTGATTATTAATTTTCCAAAATCACAGGGAGCCGCAGCAGAAGAGTGGAAGAACCCGGTAGGATATATAAAAATGAGGTTAATTCTGAGCAGAGATACCCATATCCTCGGCCAGAAAACTTCTTGGCAGTGTTCTTCAGAGTTTTGTTCGGCGTGACGGTGACGGTAATGGTGACGGTGATGCTGATATTACGAAGTCTAGTGCGGTTATGATTTGAATCCTCACTTTAGCTCTTTTATTTGGTACGACATGGACAACATGCTTAGCTTTCATTGGTATAAGTTATCTATAAGTTACGTTCTATGTAAGCTCTGTGTGAAATTAAAAAAAAAAAAAATCGATCAGCTTATTGCAGCATTTTAGAGAAATTTTGTCCAGTGACTCACTGTGTGGGTGTGGTTGGGTCAGCCTCTTCCCTGTATTTTGTTCTTAGGATCTGGGATCTCCAACCTATTTTTGTTTGTTACTTTGGACTTTGAGTACAATTAGGAGAAAATCAAACATTAACCATTTTATCTGAAAAACAGAATGTGGAATATTTGTGTTTCAAACCACAGAGCCTTCTTTGTTTTAGGAGACCCATCACATTTTGTAATTTCATGGGGCAAAGAACCTCAAAGTGAAGCGATTGAACTTATTTCTTAAAATACTAAATCACATAATTTTCCAGAGCTCATCGATTTTAAGTGCGGTCATCTTTTATTTTTTCTTCCACTAATAACGTCTCAGGTTTTATTGAAAGGTCTGTACGGTAGGTCGCTCTCTTGCTATTTAAGCTAGTGCTTAGCATAGCTCACCTCTGAATTTTTGAGGTCCTGTAGCTCCACCCATTTTGTCCAAATATGGTAACTCCTAGTTCCAAAATAGGATTCATTACAGCTGTTCTGCAACCAGTCACAATTACATGTATTCTAGGGATATTAACATGTTGTAATCTAAATATATGATCAATTTGCACCTCCAAACATTTATTTTTCCACATCTTGAATCATTTGTTTGTCCACATTTGTCCTCCATTAACCTGTAAACGCTTTTCTTTTCCTCACCTTTGGTTTGCATTAGAGTAAAAACAGAAAAAAAAAACAAAAACATAAGACTAACTTGGTTATATTACAATTAATTTGAAAGGGAACATTTTGTACTGTGGTTAATGTGGTGAAAACATAACCCAAAGTAAATATCCCAAATGTAACCCTAACCCTTATGCTAATATGGGTCACCGGTGACCTGCTTGATGCTAAGAAGTTGTGTGTATATGTTTAAGAAATAGAAGCATTCATAGTTCTCTTGGATCCCATGTGCTTCTACTCCATCCAATTATCTTTTCTCTTTCCCTAATTGATATTCCTGGAGAGACTGAGCTCGACATTTTAGCCAATGTGCAATTACCTCCAATTGCCGCGGCCTTGTAATTATTTCTCAACCATTATTTTTCATATAATACATCACATAAGGCTGTGATTACACTTCTGTCCCACATGTCCACCTCTTTCCACACCACTTCTGTAACTCCGTCCCGTACAATTGATCAGTTTTCTACATACCTAATGGTCAAGAGTGAACCTTGAAGTAACCTGTCCACCTTGTTTTTGGCAGATACGTTTTGATGGGATAATGATGCAACTACCGTAGAAATACGTGCAACATTTCATATCAAAGTTGTTTTTTTTCTAACTCAACAGAACATGGCTGTCTGGACATATGTGATGTAAATCCACAATGAGTTTGTTCTTTTCACATTCCAGCTTGATATTGATTTGGAACTTTACAACAAGCATTGGAGTACATTGCAGGTAGTGCGATCTTTATTGCACAATCGCAGTGAATTAAAAGAAAGTAGCGCGTTAACCTGTGGGGAACCACGGGTCATATTAATACCAATATCTAGGGACTAAAGTTAGTTAATGCGTCAATCCTGTTTTTAACTTCATTTCCCATCATGCAGCGTGGTACTACACTTCCTGCCAACTGTCATGGGCACAGCAATGTGATTATAAGACTATTCTATTCCAAAATGACTAATATCTCCCAAAATATTGGTCCTATCAACTTGTTGAGATATTCAATGTGAAGATAGGACTATTCCTCAACTGTAGGTACCAAAATTGGTCAGTTAAAAACATCTCAATTTCTCAGAACTGTGCAGACACACACACCCACACACACTGAGATCTTCCAGTATTATGATATAGACTACCGGCAATCCACAGGTTTTAGATGTGATATTTTTTTATGCTGTTGTGTATTTGTGCATGCTGTGCCGCATTTGTCCAAAAGTCCCCGCCAAAGCATTCTGGGCATAGCAACGTGATTGTAAGGCTATTGTATTCCAAAATTACTCATATGTCTCAAAATATTAGTCATATCAACTTGCTGTTTTTGCCACTGTCTTCCTCGACCAAAACAGATAAGTATGCCAAACCGCAGCAGTCAGCTCTTTTTGGATTTTGTAGAATTCCCAAGACACACACGCATGCACACAGAGGCCACTTGGCTTTTATGATATCGATAACAAAAACATACTTGAATTTAAACCAAAAATTGGCATCTTCAGAGCACTGCAGCAAACCAGGAAGAAGTAAAAGCAACTGATAAATGCTTATATATGTATTGAAATAACTCCAAATGTAAAAGATCTGACAAAAAACATGACATATGGAAACTTCATCTAACTTTTAATGAATTCAACTCCGCAATTAAAAATAATTCATACTTCACCTAGATTACAAGCACATAATAAGGCAGCATAAGGGCCATGGCAGAACTACACTGACAATGCTTCTAATACCACAGAATAACAGTTTAGTCGAGAAGTGGTAGGAAATAAACTTTAACAAGCTAGGGAGGGAGAGAGAAGACATTTTTGAGAGCAATTAGAGTATGGAGAGGAGAGGAGGAAGTGATTTGGGGAGCAGAAGCTGATGGAAAGACCTTCTTGAAAAGTAAGTGATTGTGCTGACTGAAGACTTGAGGGTCATTCCACCGCTGGAAAGCCCTGAGAGACAGCAGGTCAAGACTGATTGGCTCGATGAGCAGGTCAGAAAAGAGAGAGGGAGTGCTAAGTGTCGAGGAGTGTCAGAGGATGCACCAGTGGGCAAAATGGGAGATGTACGGATTAGGATCTTTTTTGGTGTAGTATGTCAGTGCACATTCTGACTTCCGAATTTGATACAATCACTTCTTGGGCTGTCAGGATGGATGGAATGGGGGGAGGGGGGGGTCAATTTGGAAGTGTTAAGGATGAGACTGGCTACAGTTTTCAAGAATGGCCAGAGGGGTAGCAAGGCAAGAAAGCAAGAAAGGAAAAAAAAAAAAAGTTGTATGCTGATTAAAATGGAAAATAATGCTTAAACAGTAGTTTTGCTACTGAGGCAAGAGCAATTCATCACAGGCTTAGTTGCAAATGCTTTGTTTCACTGCAATGCAGGCCTTTACAACCCCAGATCCAGAGGAAATTACTCAATCAACCCTAATGAATCCTTTTTTTCCTTTTCCTTTTCTTTTTTTTTTTTAACGCATAAAGACCCAAACAGCCACCGTCGACCAAAACCAACTACTGATCTAAAATATTTGATACCTATTGATCCACTATTCCTATCAATGCATGTAAATAACTGGTGTAAAATACAGTTTGTCATCTTTTTATGGTCATCAGAGATGACCCCATTGGGGTGTTCAGAGGCTCCGTAGTTACCATGGAAAATCTATCATTTTCCACAGCATTGATTCACCAGTAAAACCCATAGACTTGGATCAATGACAGAGGATGGAGACACTTGGGGTATATATTCAGTTAATGATAGAAGGTCATTTTTTCTTCAGTTTTCTCTATTTCTGATATAATAACACTCACCTTTAATCTGTGCTTTTTTGAACATCCACATGATCAGTAAATTAAACATAGAAAAATACCTGATTTTCACTGAAAAAATGCAAAACAAAGATGATAATATTACAATAAATGGTGATCAATAATTTAAGAAAGGTTAAATATTAAAAAAAAAAAAAAAAAAGTTGGTAACCCATAACCCATAAAGACCCAGTGCTCCTTTCGTGACAGTCCCCAAATTATTATTTTTTCCCCTCTATTGAACCTTTCTTAAGTGATTTATCACTATTAATTTTAATATTATCCTCTGTATTTATCTTTCTTTTCAGTGTAAATTAGGTATTTTCCTATATTTAATCAATTGATCGTGTTGATGTTCATTAAAGCTCTGAGTAAGTAAGCAATTAAAACTGAAGAAAACGTAACATTTTCAACAAATATATCAATAACTGAGCATAAAACAAGTGTCTCCATCCACTGTCATTGACCCAACTCCAGGGGTTTTACTGGTGAATCAAATTTGTAGAAGATGACGGTGTTTCCACAGTAACTATGGAGCCTCTGGACGTCCAAATGGGTCATATCTGATGAGCATGAAAAGATGACAAACTGCATTCAACACCAATTATTTACATGTATTGATAGAATTAGTGAATCAATATTTGATCAGTGGATGGTTTTGGTTGCCAGTGGCTGTTTGGGTCTTTATGCATTAAAAAAAGGTGACAAAAGGGATTCATTATGGTTGATCACAACCATCATGAACTACAAATCTTTGTTTTAAAGGCTAAGAGACCTTTAATAAAAACAAAACCTAAACGTTTAACCTAAGTGAGAGTTTTGATTTACCGATCATTTTTACATAGCACATTTTTTTTCCAGGTCTTTCAAAATCGAACAATCATTTACAATTTGCTGCATGTTGTAATACTGATAAAACAGCTTCTTCTCCAACTTCTAATACAGGCATGAGTGAAAGTAATGCAATCATCCATTAAAACCTATAAAGCACAACATCTCAGGTTTCAGAAACCATTGCACTTTTTACAATTGCACAAAAAAGTGGAAGAGTTCCAGCCATCCAAACTGCATATGCACAGGGTGTGTCAGCGATGACACGTCAGGTTTTAAAGAGTCAACATAAACATGGAAAATATTACACCTCTCTGTCAATATTTTAATGTAGCCCCAGGCTTGTTAGTTGTTAACATGTGGGTGTTTAACACTCTTAAAGGTAAAGACTCATAGAGTGTCAAACATGTCTTGGTCTCGGATCATGTTTTATTCCACGATGTAAAACACTAGAGGAGGTCGGGAAATAGATCAAATAACAAGAGCTCATTCTAGCAGAGATGGAGCTGGAGGTGGGCAGACGTTCAAATGTCTTCGAGGCATGCAAAGATGTGCACCTCAACCTGAGTGTTGAGAGGTGGAGGAGAAAAACACACCTGAGCGATGTTGGCATAGAAATGGTACATAAAGAGAGTTAAGAAACACGATAACAGGGCCAAAGAACGAGCCCCCGAACATCCCGGAGGAGAAAGTGAACGTTGACAACAAAGATCCCGTCTGCATTTTGTACACAGAATAATAATGAATATGGCGGAACGTTTCAAAGCTGCAAAGTACTGTAATTCCAAATAATCGGGATCCAAAGAGGAGCTCCTGGTCTTTTAATTGATGTCAAGGAGCTCCTCAACACATTAGTCGACAGTGCTGTGTTTTTAACCCTTTATAGTTCACTCATAGAAATACTCTGAAATTCAAAATTTCAACCTTAGTTTATTGTTGGAGGACCTAACAAGACTTTATTACTTTTGTGAAATTCTTCATCTTTTTCATTATGTATAAAATCTAAGTCAATGAAGTTACATTATAGAAAAAGAAAAAAAAAAAAAAAAAGTGCAATGTTTTCTCTATCTATCTAAACTTAAACATCTCTAATACATCCCAGTCACCAGAAAAATAAATAAATAAATGTTGCATTTACAGCTATGTGTAACCTTATTTAGCATGGAAAATTCTGCTATTTTTTTAGTCTTTCTTCAACAGGAAGGAGATGATCTAGGGTGGATGTAGATAGTGTTTGAGTTAATACAATAAATAAATACATTATGAGTCTTTTTTTTTTTCTCGCTTCTTTGCAAGTCTCTGTATTAAACCCAGCCCTGGTTTCTTTCCACGATCAGCCGATGTGTAAACTTAACTGTGAAAATCATTTAACAGAAATGTAGTTAAAAACCTTTATAGGAAACCCTCATAGAAATAATGAACCATAGTATGTTTAGTTTAGTTTATTTCAAATATGCAAGAAAACAAAATAATCCTACTTAGTAATTAGTAAGTATGTTATTGAAGGACCTAACCAGACTTCATGACTTTTATGAAATTTGTCCTTTTTTTTTATTGTTATGTAGAAAATTAAGGTCAGTGAAGTTACCATATTTGGTTCCTTACCCATAAGTGGCAAAACAAACACATACCACAGGCCACATTTGACCTGAGATTGTTGCCTCACTGTTTTCATTGTAACTGTTGCTGCCACTGTCTTGTAATATATGTGGAAATGACCAAAAATAGTCACATGCCCGATAAATGGTTAACCCACTCATAGAAATACTTGGAGGACAAACTTGTGAATTTTTTATTTAATTTTTTTATTGTTATGTCGACAACAGAGCCGCACAAAATATATCATGTGAGCATTGTCATCGCGATCTACGTATACGCAATAGTCACATCGCAGGACCTGCAATGTAGGAGGCAGATGAACTCAACGTGTTCTGACACACACTGCGTGAAACGATTTACCAGTCGCAGTCGTTCTTAATCAGTTTGCAGAAGCAGACCACGCCCCCGCACATGGAGTGAGTCGCTGGTAATGACGTTGAAAAACGAGCAACGGATAAGAGAAAAATCACCGAAAACGAAGACTTGGTGCCAAAAAGAAAAGCAACGTCAGTTATCTGGAATTATTTCGGCTACAAGAAGGACGATACTGAAGTACATGTTCTGCGCTGATAGTGCCTTGCAGTTGTTGCCACGAGAGACGACACAACTAATTTGTTGGACCATTTATGTCGGCACTAAATAGCTATTTCATATCGCAGGATTAAAAAAAAAAAAAAAAACGCGAATTGTATTAGTAATATTATTTTGTTTATTTTGTATGCATATATAATTTCTTTTTTGTTTTGTTTCTCAGATTAATTTTCTATTTGCGTTTATATCTATGTGTGTATCATCATGTCCAATTATTTTGTTTGGAAAATGTATCGAGTATTACAGTTCAACCAATCTCTATGTTGCCAGGCGTGCTGATATGCATATATGTTTTCAACTTATGTCTTTATTTCTCTCATTCTTCAGTCTGCATATATAATCTGTTGATATTGTAATTACCAATATTTTGTACTGAATGTATAAGCACTGCCTGTTTAACCTCAATAAAATGATCTTGATATAAAAAAAAAAAAAAAAAAAAAACATGATGTCATTTTTTTCCAGTATTGTGCAGCCCTAGTAGACAATCAAGGTCAATGAAGTTACCATATTTGGTCCCTTAGCCATAAGTGGCAAAAAAAACAAAAAAAACCAAACAAAAAGTAAATACAAAAAAATGTAAGATGAAAGGTGAAAGGAACGTGTATTTTAGAACATTAGACCAACATAAGTGCTGATCCAGATCCTGATCCTGATCTAGTACCATTACTTCATGGTACCTAACAAAGCAGGTACACTCACTGTTCATGCAGAGGTGGACCTTACAGACCCTGTAGACCACATTGGACCTTAGAACGTTGACTCACTGTCCTCACTGGAACTGTTGCTGCCACTGTCTTGTAATGTAAGCGGAAGTTACCAAAAATAGTCACTTGCCAGATAAAGGGTTAAAGTGAACACTCATTAATTCAGCTTGTGCACAGTATGCGCTGTAAGAGCGAACAAGATATACGGAGCGCTAAGAGTATATTTTAGTAAAAGGTTTCCTATACGAGGAGAATCCAATTACTCAGTACTAATTTCATACTTAACCGGATGCACACATTCCCATTGGCTTCGCCTCAAGATAAACTTTCAAGTGTGTCTATTTGATTGATAGAAAGTTTCTAAAACAGGTTACCTGCAGCGGAGATGACGGCGTTCCCGCCATCAAAGAACCCCTGTTTTCAAAGAACAAAAATAAAATGGCCTCTCTCAGGGAATTTCTGGCAAGTTTACCTTTCAGACACGACTGCACAGCTGCAGGTTGGAGTAATTATATACTGTTAAGCGCATCTCCCACGGCTTATAAGAGAACATGGGCGAGTGAGAGGAATGTGTGCTATTGAAGTATTAAATTCCTCTGAGAAGCACTCCATTTTTTAAATATTTAATAATTTATTTTTTTCCCTCCACATCCCAGAGTGGTTTGACTTCAAAGGGCTGAAACATTCCTCGAGTATCCAGGTTTCTATGTCTAATTAAGGATTCAAGAGGTGCTGTTTCTTGCAACCATGTGTTTTCATAAACAATCAATATTTCTCTGCTGGAAATAGGTACTTCAGAGGCAAATACGATGGGACTCCATATCAAAAGCCCCATCTTCTGGTAATCAAAAAGCTGAAATTAGTTTGGAAAATGTTGACATAAAAGCAAGACACTTGACATAAAACCTGCCTATGATCCCAAACAAGATTAATAGAACCATACACTGATAAATGCATTAAGTACATGTTTCCAGATGGTGCTTTGTCCTGTGAAGACATCAATCACGATCATGCTACAGACTTTGTAAATAAACATTCTACTTAAAACAGCCGACTTGCCTCAGGTATCAATCACTACCGTCATAAATAGAATAATTAAAGACAAAACCTATCTCCAGCACAAAAAGGAGCCTTTGGCATTTTTACACACAGTGACAGTGATGGCAATTGTGGCGCTGCATTTCTAATTATTGTCTTTAATTAGCCTATGCTCTTTTCCTTCCTGTTTCTGCGGCAAATATTAGGCACTAAAGAGAAGGTTTTTCGAAAAGTCCGATATCTAAATCAGTTTCACTGGTTCACAGTTTTACCACACATTTATTCACAATTGTGTGGTTCGCTGGGACTTTAGATTAAGATTTACATAATCTTCTAGTGAAATGTGGCTATTACTGTAATATTAATAGGACATCAGAGAGATTTTTTTTCCCCTTGAACCTTGGATTTTTTTTCCTTTTTTTTTTTTTTTTTTTTTTTTACATCTGGACGGCTGGTTTATGGTAGCTGCATTCTGTCTAAGAAATGTCATCATTAATTAGTTTTTTTTTTTTTTATCATTATAATATGCATTACTGCTAGAGAAGGGGTGTCAAACTCATTTTAGTTCAGAGGCCACATTTAGCCCAGTATGGTGTCAAGAGGACCAGCTCTGTAAAATAATAACAGGGAAAAAATAAAATGACATTATAAAATGTAATTACGTTTCCAAAAGTTTCCCTAACAATGTGAAGAAGTGCAATTTTAACAATATTATGCCTGAGTTTATCATTTACATTGCGACTTGCAGATCACAGCGGATCTACAAATACCCAAAACATTTAATAACAGGCAGAAAATAGTTAAAATTGCACTTACTTCTCTTAAGATATTTAATTTTTTCAGATTTGTTCAGATTATTCACATATTTTTATGAAAGGATAGTAAACAGTTTCATGTAATTTAACTTTTTTACACTAAAACATGAATATTTTGTATACATATATATATTGTGATGTTATTTTACTGGTCTGACCCATTTGAGATCATATTTGTCTGTATGTGGAACCTGAACTGAAATGATTTTGACACCATTGATTCTTAATATATTCAGTGTAATTTTTGCATTTCACAAATTCATTCCACAAGCCGGATTGGACCCTTTGGCGGGCCAGCTTTGGCCCACGGACTGTATGTTTGACACCTGTGAGCTAGATTGAAGAAGTCCACCAGTGAAATCACAAAATCCTCTAACCCACAGGTGTCAAACATGCGGCCCGCCAAACAGTCTGATCTGGCCCGTGGGATGAATTTGTGGAATGCAAAAATTACCCTGAAGATATTAGCAATCAGTGGTGTCAAAATTGTATTAATTCAGGTTCCACATACAGACAAATATGATCTCAAATGGATCAGACCAATAAAATACTACCATAACCTATAAATAATGACAACTGCATTTTTTTCTTTGTTTAGCGTAAAAAAAAGTAAAATCATATGAAAATTTTTAAATCAACAAACTTTTCTTTATTCAAAATATGTGAATAACCTGAATAAATATGAACAACCTGAAATGTCTTAAGAGAATTAAATGCAATTTTAACAATATCCTGCCTGTTACTAAATGTTTTGTGTATTTGTGATTGTAATGTAAGTTGTGTAAATGACAAACTGAGGCAGAATTTTGTTAAAATTGCACTTGTTCTGAAGACATCAACTTGTTCATGTTATTCAGATTTTTCAGGAAATTTTGTAAATCTAAACATTATAATCATGTAATTTAACTTTTTCACTGTTATTATTTTACTGGTCCGGCCCACTTGAGATCATACTGGGCTGAATGTGGCCTGTGAACTAAAATGAGTTTGACACCTGTGCTCTAACCACTGCGGTACATGTGTTTTTATTCTGTTTGTCAGTTTAAACAACACATAAGTTTTACCACGCATGTTTTCCTTGCACTTGATGAATGTGTACTTCCTTCCCGTCCTTCATGGGTTCACACAAATCACAGCGCTTCTTTTTGCCGCTGCCAGGTGCAGCCTAGAATGATGAAAACACCCCCAATTTAGAGGGTGAGGGTATAAGTAATGTTCAGATGGTCTTCAAAATGAGAAAGGAAGACATTGTGTTACATGGTGAAAAGAAAATGTATGTTTCTCCCAAACCACAGGTAATGTCAGTAATTTCAGCAAAACATACACAGTGTCTTATACTGGG
>JAPQRP010000014.1:12191119-12205461 GCA_037367295.1 Apogon hyalosoma
CCCCCCCCCCCACACACACACACACACACACACACACACACACACCGACCACATTTAATTACAACTATGAAAATATATCAGTGTAAGTTCCAAAAAAAGTCTGCAGATGTGATAAAAAAAACACAACCACAATGTATTTAAACCAAAGTATTTTTTCCGACCCTTAACCAAGCTTTTTTTTTTTTTTTTCCTAGACTTGCATCTCCAGTTCTGAAAAAGAATGTTTTGCAAAGTGTAACTAGGCATAATGCAATGGCATTTTATTCTTAATATAACTTAAAATTAAAATGAGAAAATGAACAGTTTCTTTTTTGAGTTAACAGTAGACCCAAAAGAGGACTAGGATGGAGTGACGGTGCACAATAAACTTTTCTCCTCGATTTTTACTATTTTTACTGGGTTTCAGCAAAAGGTTCTTCACAGAAAATGGCCGAAACCAATGAGCTTGAGGAAAATAATATCCACTGTAACATTTTTTCTTTTGGTAAACATTAAAAAAAAGATCCAGAACCCACTCAGGGTTAGAGCTTAAAAGGTTCAGATAAAGTTTAGCTGCCAAACCTGAGCTAACTAGTCGACTTTCGGAGCGTTTGTGCGCACTTCAGAGTTAAAGTTCTACAAGCCTCAAGTGTGCATCCGTATTTTAAAGACCTCTGTCATCGTCCTAAAGAAAGAGCACCCCAGCAGCAACAGACATAAATGAGCTGGCACAAAATAAAGCACTTTAGTGTTGACTCAGTCATTCTACGCCTAAAGCTGCGATGGCACGCAGCCCAGTGGATGCACATTATAGAGGCTCGGCGGCATATAGCGCACTTGTCCTTGATGCTGATTGTGGAGAAGATATACAGATAACTGTGCTATATATTCAAGGTAGATGCACTAAAATCAAATGACTGGGCAGTCCGGAGCTGATGCATTGCTTTATAGACAATGGATGCCTGCAATTATTGATATAAAAATAAAGCGGCCGAATCTATACAGTGCACAACAAGTAAACTAAAATGATGACAAAAATAGAAAAAGGATTAAATCCATATAATCTGCATGTTTTTGTATGTGTTGGTCTTTGTATCCCACGATCAAAAAAGCCTCAGTTGCATTTAAACACACCAGTAATTCCCGTGTTATCGTCAACTTCGAGCCACTTAAAAACCAACTTACTTGCCCTCTTTTTTTCCCTGCTACTCGCTAGATACATTCAGTTCATAGACATTATTGAACCAAAATAATAATACAGACAAGTAGAGAAAGAAATTGGGATAATATACTGGAATAGTCACAGTGGTGCGGTTGGGAGGTTGAATCATTAAGCTTGGTGGAATTTCAGTGGTTGCAGAAAAAGAGGGAGCAACACATTGTTAAGGAGATTAGAGAAATAGTCAGAGGAGAGAATCCCCTTTACTTTAATCCCATATGGGTTTAAATGGAGAGAAGAAGACACTGCTTGAACATTTGTGCAACCGGGGCAGCTGTCAGTTTTGTAGAAAAAAAAAAAAAAATGACAGGAGAAAGTGGTCAACACATACTGAAAAATGGCAGAAAGTAGTAGAATTACTCTTTTTTTTATCGTGGAAGCAATACCAAGATTTATAGATTAATGAAAGAAAATATTCCTGTAGCTGCAAGGACACATTTATCGAGTAAATATACATGCGACTTTTAATTGTAAGCTTTCGGCGTGTATGTTCACGCCGTTGTTAGCCCCCTGTCCAACCCGACAGCGTCAAATACCACACACTGAGGGTTAGGGTTACGTGAACTGGAGAGCTTGGCGTCTAATGGCGTCGAATGCCACGGAAAGGTCGAAAATGTGTAGATATACCACATCAAATACCATAAGAACTGGCATTGCATACAAGGCCATTTATTGAGATCAGTCTGTTTATAGATAGTATATGTTTAATAGGGATGCAGGTTATGTACAGTTCGGTATGTATTGCGGTTCTTGAGTCACGGTTCACAGGACGGTATGGGACAGGTGCAGAGCCCGACTGGAGCTCGGCTTTGTGCCAAAACGTAACTGGGAGCTGATGGACATTCTTAAGCCTCATTTATGCTCACTTTATGCACGTAAATAGGTACGTCCATTTCTAACGTTGCCAAGCATCACTGCCTTCATACTTCCATGCGTTCTATACGTTGGAATGAGCGTTTCTCATTCAATCCACCAGAGGGTGCAGCTCTTAATCACCATACTGGCCAAAGACCACGAAGAAGAGTGAAGTAGTTTGAGAAGAAGAAGAAGAAAGTCAACAATAACCATGGCAATAACAGAGAAGGTTTTACAAATGTGGATACTGATGTTAATATTGAGAAGGGTAGTTATCATAAATATGTTGGTAGTTTTTCACTAACTCACACAGTCGCTCTTTGAAAAGTGCTACTATTTATGGAAATTATTCTGTTCAAATCTCAACACTGCCTCCATGGTTCCCAGTGATACTGCTCCGTATTCTCCGTCTGGGTACGGAGCTCCCGGAAAATGGACAGATTTACATACACAGGGGACGGACAGGACGCTCCGTCCTTAATGTAGAGCATAAATGAGCCCTTACTTGGAACTGGATCCAAGTTCCATTTAAGTTGAACGGGCTAGGTGCAGCACACAGCCGGGGCTCCAAACAATGACAGCAGAATAAGTCAGTCGTCTCGCAAAGCTCTAATATAAACACGAGTTGTCCGAAAATATCATTTGGAAATGATAAACGAACCGTACCACGGTACAAGCTCATACCGATCCGCAAGGGGCGTATTGTTCGGTACATGTGCCATTTGCACCCCTAATGTTTAAGAACTTCCACATGCTCCGTTATTTTATTCTCACTATTTCTAGCTCTAGTTCAAGACAGAGTTGAATTAATGCAGAATAAGACATGATTACAACAATCATTCCCCACATCTCTGAAGATGAAGAGCATAATCGTATGCCAATAACTGGAGGAAAAACTGCATGTAGAATCAGAATGTTAAAAAGGGAAACTGTGCAGTTTGGGTTTTAACTGTGAATTTTGCGCATGGCAAAGCAATGTGACCTTGGCTCTGTAAAATACAAAGGCTTAGTTCACAAAGTGCATTTTCATTATAGAAACAAATTAAAGGTTTTAGTCCATAGGGATGATTCTGTGCAAAGAAGCACTGAGTACAGAGACTGTAAAACAGTTGCAGGACTAACAGCGACTTATTTGTGTTGAAAAGTTAAAAAAAAAAAAAAAAAGGTCGCACCAGTTTAAAGTATTGAAGTAGAAAGTGTGGATTAATCAGAGCCCTCGACATTTTGGTGATTTTAATGCTTTTGTGTCATCTTTGACCATAATTTATTACAGAATTTCCAATGAACTGCATTGATTTTGAGCATCAAAACCCCCTTCTTTCCTCTCTCAACATTGTAAGGTATCCTGCTTCAAATAAGGAGTGCATTTTTCTGTCAAGGTTTGGTTCTGTTGACACAAACTGACTGAAGCCAATCTGGTCAAATAAGTTCCTCACCAAGTAGCTTATAGGGTATTTGTGAGCATGGCTGACCTTTTCTATAAATATTTGCTGAGTACAAACTGCAATAGGCCACTTTTGCGACTTGAAACATTGTTCCAAACAGTATTGAGCGGTAGCTGTCCGCAAACCACTGTAAATGTATGACCTAAAAATCATAAATGTCACACATTTATGTAATGGCACAGATGAATCAGGCCGACTAAACTGCTTTCCAGGACACGACACAGGCAGATGAGCGAGAGAGAGAAAAAAAATCAAATGAAACCAAGTGCATATATGTAAAATTGATCGACTATTGGTGTAGACACTAAATCTATAGTGCTTTTATGAGCGAGGATGGGATTCCTCCCGCAGCTTTTCCAAGTCAATTAACCCGATGAGAAAGTAGTATTTTGAAAGTTTTACAGATTTCAACTTTTAATGTCAAAGCTGTTTTTCTGTCGATCCAGTCGATTTTCCGCTTTTCAGTTAATTTTCCCTCATGATCTATTAACCAAAGACTAATGTTTCCAGAATGCAAATGCAAAAATATACACAGTCAATGGAAACACATGCATTGAAGATTAGAAGATGTTAGTTTGAAAACTGATCATTAGAGACATTTCCAATTCGTCATCAGCAATGAAAAATGACTCAGATTGCAAGCAAACGTGACCCGAATCAGATTTTTTTCCCCCATATGTGACCTGTATCCGATCTGTTTAAGACAGTCTGACCAGCACAAATTTGATTTTTTTCAAATCCGACCCAGGACACTTTTATATGTGGTCCTAAATCCGATACATATCTGATATTTTGCAATGCAACTTCGGTTTGAACAGCCAGGTCGCATTTATCCGAACTTTACATCGCTTAAATACGACAAATGTCACAATTCTGCGTCCCGGGAGGAGAAGCGGCGGGAAAAACATACCTACTTCCGTAAACGCAGTGCGTACCTGCGTGGTTATGTATTACATCAAGGCTTTTTTTTTATGCGCTTCAGTGTCGCATTCAGTTCATACTCAAAACTGATAGAAGTCGCATTTAATGTGTAATATGAATGAGCGCACAAAAAAATCGGATTTCACCAAAAAATCCGAATTGTGCCTTGGAGCCTTAGAGTGAGGAAACAGTCCCGTAGATGCCGATCCTGATGCAGTTGTCACATGGTTCCTTTGGGGGGATGTTTTGAGCTTTTCGTCTCAAAGTGACCCAGAATTACCTGGTTTTCATGTCCTGAGTTTACCTAAGTTTAATGTACAAAACTGACCTTTTACTGGGCTTGAGAAACATGTCAATATCAGACGAATAAATGCCAGATGTATCCTGTTATGTTCAGTTGGATCGCCAATATCCTGATGACTGTACACAAAATTGTCTGTACAGCTATCTATTGCTTATATATAGTTTTACATCATTTTTTTTTTTTGTTGAAAAGTGAATGCTGCTGGTCCCGAGGAAACATGCGGCGACAGTGAAGACTCTTTAAGCATGGTCGTGTTTATCGTGTGTTGGCATGGCATAGGTACAAAGTGCAACATATTCTACACTGTATTTGGGTTTTATACAACAAAAAATTATGAAAAAAAATGAATGACAATAACAAACAACATATCTAAATGAATTAATCAATGGCGTGTTTTAATTTTTACAAACACAAAACAGAGCAAAATCCATAATTTATGGTTGTCAGACTACAAATGAATGCAATGTGCATCACAAAATGTCCTGTCATGTCAGTTTTTTTGTTTCTTTGTTAGTTAGCGTATGTTGGTAACATCTTCCGAGACTTTTACTTAATTTGGAACTCAAATTGTTCACTTTAGCCGCAAAAAAACAAAGGTGTGACAGTGGATAGTGGAAACTTGCATTCTTTACTTGTTTATGATTCTCAATGGATGGACCTTATTTATTTACAGAACACACTCCAGTGTCAACTTTCTGAGGTGACAGAAAAAAGGCGTAAAGGGAAAGTGACAGTAAGCATATTCATGCCTTGTCCGACACCGTGGCAGAGCTGTAACACTGCTCTTTTGTTATCATCTCACCATTTTCCTTGTGCCTCACGGACTGGAAGTTTCCACATCTCATCTCGGACGGGACGACTGACACGGCGCTACTTAGACACAGCACCCGGTGTGACAAACAAGAACAAGGCCTCTTGTTAGACGAGCCGAGGGCGTCCGAAACCTCAATCGAAAAGGTGCTGACAGGAAAGCCATTTGCGAAGAGAGTGGCGGTAGCCTGGAAGGGCCGCAATCTCCGAAGCCGAGCCAAGTAGTGAGCTGCCACGGCGCCAGCCAACAAACTGAAGTGAAAGGCAAGCTCTGGAACTGTCTGGGAAAAGTAGAGTCAACCCCTGCCAACTACTGTATACTTTGAAGGCTCCGATGTGTGTGTGTGTGTGTGTGTGTGTGTGTGTGTCTTTACTGTGTTGTTCCGGGAAAACCTGCTGACTAGAAACTCGAAATCACTTTCTTAAAGAGCATCCAATCTTTAAGAAAAATCAATTTTATTTACCGCTTCCTAACATCCATAATCAAACTAGGCAAAAGCGTAACATGATTTGACATAACGTGGCTCACTTCCTCATGGCTGCACATGTAAGCCTGTATACTGCAAATACCAGCAAAGCTAAGCAGCTGCTCTGCCTTGTCGCGCCTTTTGAAGGCTTCTCCTACTGAGCCATCAAACACCCAAAACATTTTAGCTTCTCCTATTCTGGCACAGGCCTGTCTGTCTCATCCTTCAAAGCCAATCCTCAAAGCCAGGGCAATGGATTATCTTCCAATTTCTCCTCTAGAAAAGACGAACGAGAAGGAGGGGGGGTGAGGAAAGAGAAAAGATGAGGGCTAGGTGGTAAATTATTTCACTGTGGCTCTGTTGCTCTCGGTGTCTTAGGCTGCCACCGCTGCTTCTGTCTGTTTTGGTTTTCTTTTTTAATTCATTTCCTTACTCCCCTTTCTTCCCTCTCTGTCTCTCTGACTCGACAAAGCCCTACTCAGCATCCTTGACGGGGAGAGATCACAGGAGTAGAGAGTAATGAGACTCCAGCTAGTTCACTTCCACTGTATCCTCTCTTCTTTTTCCCTCCGTCTTTCATTCTCCGCCTCCCTCTCTCCCACCTCCCCGGTTCCTTGCCTCCCCTCACCACACACAGTCAGTCATTGTCTAGATCTCTGCTACCTGGTGTGAGGCAGGGTGTAATTCATTAGCGAGCAAGGCTAGGAGGGCTGTCTCCCCAGCTGAGAAAAAAAGGTGATGAAATCAAAACACCGGCAGATAGTCAAAGCCCACCCTCTTGTTTAGCTCCACTCTTTTCTCACCTGTTTTCTATATGTCTTTCTCTCTCCCCACCCACTTTGAAGTCACAGAAAAGAGCCTGACTCAGCAGACAGGCGCCGGATCTCTAAGACTGAGGTGAGCACCAATGTCAGGCAACCTTGACAAAGACTTATAGTGAGCGAGCCCGACATAGGCATGCAAATAAATTACATCCGTGCAACGCACATCAGCAGCGACTACAAATCACGTATTCAGACGTGGAGTGTGCAAAGCACGCGTGGCGACTGCAGCCGCGCTCGGATGCATAAAAACACACATGAGCACATTGGGAACCTACACAGGGTGCAGAGCGGGAGCTAATTCTGCCATGCTGAATGACAACGACATGGCAACAGGGTTGCGTCAGAGGCTGATAGCAGGAAGATGGAGTGAAAGAGGAGAGGAGGAGGAGGAGGAAGTGTGTGTATATGTGTGTGTGTGTGTGTTTGTAGGAGGGGTAAAAAATGATTTAGGTAAAGATGATTGAGTTGAGGCCGAGGCTATCAGTTATGCATTCACACCTGCTGTTTTCTTCTTCTGTATTTATGAGACTCTGTCCACTCTAAAAGTCAAGGATCAAAGAACGGTATCAAAGGCCTTCAGTGAATGGGGGGCAGAGATCCAAGGAGACGTGAAACCCATGAGAGCCTCAGTCTCCCTCCTTTCCCCTCCTTCTCTTTTCAATATCGCTGGCCCAGGCGTAATCTGCAATGTACTCGCTAAAACACTCCGATATCTCACCTATTGTCTCTCATACCTACTGGATTTGGTCTTAAATTCCCTATAGCTCGAGTAATAGTTAGAGAGTTTAGAACAGGTAAGAATCTCATACTGTAAAAAAAAATAAATAAATAAATAAAAAGGAAGGAAACAGTAATAATGTGATTTAAGTTACAATTAATTATGAGCAAATCACACTGACATTGCTTCATGTTACAAATTACAATGTGAAGTTTTCACAATCCTTGGAATAAAAAAAGGTGGAACACTGTAAAATATGAATAAAAACAGAATCCATATCTACTGGAGTTGCTCTTAAATTTCCTATAACTTGAGTAATAGTTATAGTTTAGAGAGTTTAGAGTAGTTTAAAATACTATAATTTTAATAAAAAAAAAAAAAAAAAAAAAAGCAGCAAAAAAGCAAAACATCTCCAAAAAGCTGAATTCACTGTAATAAAAGCCCAGAAAAGAGGAACGTTTTTCCACTATTACTTTAAAACTGACAACATGTCTGTAACACAGTTAGAATTCTTTATTATTGTTGTTTGATAGTTGTGTCTGTATTTATTGCATGTCCCCATAGTGTGTTTCTCTGAGGTTTTCAAATAAAATAAATAACATTAAATGACATGGAAGTATCTCTGTATATCCTCTGACATCTTATGACATATGAAAGGCTTTAAATGTAATAAACAGGCATGGAAGTAAATCTGCTTTGTAGGATTTACTAGATCACAGGTGTCAAACATATGGACTGTGGGCCAAAACCGGCCCGCCAAAAGGTCAAATCCGGCCCGTGGGATGATTTTGTGAAATAAAAAAAAAAAAATGACACTGAAGATATTAACAATCAAGGGTGACAAAATTATTTTAGTACAGGTTCTACAGACAGATCAGTATGATCTGAAGGGTGTCAAGCCAGTAAAATACAGCCATAGTAACCTATAAATAATGACAACTCCAAAACTGTCTCTTTATTTTAGTATAAAAAGTTAAAATACATGAAAATGTTTACATTTACAAACTTTCTTCTCACATAAAAATGGGAATAATCTAAACAAATATGATCAACCTGAAATGTCTTAAGAGAAATAATTGGAATTTCAACAATATTCTGCCTGTTACTAAAGTTTTTGTAGCTCCAAAGTGATTTGTAAGTTGTAATGCACATGTGAAAATGATAAACTGAGGAATAATACTGTTAACCCATAAAGACCCATCAATCAATATAAAATGTTTAATCCCTGATGATCCATTAATCCTATTAATCCATGTAAATAGTTGGTGTAAAATACAGTTTGTCATCTTTTCACTGTCATCAGATATGACCCATTTGGACGTTCAGAGGCTCCGTAGTTACCGTGGAAACACTGTCATCTTCTGCAACATTAATTCACCGGTAAAACCCATGGAGTCGGATCAATGACAGCGGATGGAAACACTGGGTTTATGTTCAGTTAATGTTAAATTGTGTTGAAAAAGTCACGTTTTCTTCATTGTTCTCTGTTTCTGATATTATGACAGTTAACTCATCTGAGGTTTTATGAACATCTACATGATCAGTGAATTAAATATGGGAAATACCTGATTTTTATCAAAGAAACGCAAAAGACAGGATAATATTATAATAAATGGTGATAAATCACTTAATAAAGGTTATATAGAGAGTAAAATTCATTTGGGAACTGCCACAAAAGTAGCACTAGTCCTTTGTGTGTTAAAATTGCATTTATATTTCTTAAGACATTTCAGGTTGTTCATATTATTCACATTTTTAAAGAAAACTTGGCAAATATTTTCATAATGTAATTTAACTTTTTTTCCCACTGTTATTATTGTACTGGTCTGGCCCACTTTAGCTCATACTAGGCTGAATATGACCCCTGAATTGACCCATAAAGACCCGGTACTACTTTTGTGGCAGTTCCAAAATACTCTTTGTCTATATTTAACTTTTCTTAAGTGATTGATCATTACTTATTATAACATTATCTTCTTTATTTTGCATTTTTTCAGTGAAAATCAGGTATTTTCCTGTATTTAATTCACTGATTATGCAGATGTTCATTAAAGCTCAGATTAAAATTGAAGGTTATTATATCAGAAACAGCGAAAACTGAAGAAAAACTGACTTTTTCAGTAAAATATAGCATTAACTGAAAAAAAGAAAAAAAAATGCAGTGTCTCCATCCACTGTCATTGATCAAACTACACGAGTTTTACATTGTTGTAGATGATAATGGTGTTTCCGTGGAAACTGCAGAGCCTCTGAACGTCCAGATGGGTCGTATCTGATGACCATGAAAAGATGACAAACTGCATTTTACACCAATTATTTACAAGTCTTGATAAGATTAGTGGATCAACAGGTATTTGACATTTTATATCAGTAAATGATTTTGGTCGCTGGTGGATGTTTGGGTCTTTATGGGTTAAACTGAGTTTGTGAAAATTGAGTTAGTTCAGTGACCCCTGAACTAGATTTTTTTTTTTTTTTGCTTGTTCGCGTTCCCGGGAAAACAGACTGCAACACTCCTTTTACTCCAGAAATGTGATTGTGAAACCCAAACTTGTCAGGCGGCAGACATCTCACTGCAGTTCTGAACCTGAGTGGCTCTTCAGTCTCCTCCGGCCAGAAGTAAAAGTACCAGTCATCTATTCCGAATGGTTAGACGAGAATGCAGAAGGAGGGAGGGTGAAAAGATCTATAAGACCATTAGAGGTTGGATTTCCACTTCAGTGGCGGCAGTATTTTTACTCTTGTGTGTGTGTGTGTGTGTGTGTGTGTGTGTGTGTGTGTGTGCTTGTGTGGAACGCTGTTGCCACTTGTATGTAAATCGAGAAGGGGAAAAATGGCTCTAGTTAGCAATCAATAAGATCTGCTACAAGAGCATATTTTACTTGCAACATCAGTTATACAAAATCCATAGGCTATTTTTTAAAATAATTCCTCTACTAAAAGTAACATTTCTTCAGAAGGAGCAGTTTGTGCTAATGTTCTGAAGTGTTAATTCTCACTTCGTAGACATCATCAGATACATAGAACTGACAGTCAAAGAAACTGGCCTTGATTCACTCTGTTTTTTTTCTCTGTTTGTCTACTATTTAAAAAAAAAAAAAAAAAGAAAGAAAGAAAGAAAAGGTAGTTGGGCTGTTGCTTTCAGAAATAATTGTTTTCTCTTTGCTGGTCAAACAGCTGCTGCAGTGCTGCGTTTCTCTGAGTCAGAGTCTACTGGAAATGTAATGGCTTTCGGAAGCCTGAATACTAATTATGCAACTGTAGTGAAACTACAGTAAATGTGTGTTTGAGTTCTTCAGTATTTACATGAAAGTCACTGTAAAAGAGCTGTTAGGATGGTTGAGCAGAAACCAGAAATTATTCCTTGCTAGTTTCGTAAGAGGAAAAGAAGGCTCTGCATTATACGTCCCTTTAACTCTTTAAAACCTGGCGTGTCACCGCTGACGCACCCTGTGCATATGCAGTTTGGATGGATGGAACTCTTTGACTGTAGAATTGGAAAAATTCCAACGGTTTCTGAAACCCGAGACGTTTAGCTTTATAGGTTTTGTTGGGTCATTACAGTAATTTCACTCACGCCTGTACTAGAAGCTGGAGAAGAAGCTATTTTATCAGTATTATAACATGTAGTGACTTGTAAATGATTGCTTGATTTTGAAAGATGTGGAGAAAAGAAAGTGTTCTGGAAAAATGAGAAAACGGACAGACTCACAGCACATTTTCAAACCATTTAGTTAGTCAAAAAAAAAAAAAGTCCAGGTAGAACATTTTAAGCTTCGGGTTTAACGAGTTTACTCTTTAAATCCTAGCTTTTTTTTTTTTTAATGGACTTCCAAATCATTTTTTTTCTTACATTAAACATTTCCTGTGTGTGAGTTATCACAATTAAAAAATATTTTCAGTGAAAAGCTGGTATTTTCTTATTTTAACCTATAAAGACTCAAACCTCCACCATTAATCATAATCATCTACCGATCTAAAATGTTTACTTACTGTTGAACCATTAATCCTATCAAAACATTTAAATAATTGGTGTAAAAGACAGTTTGTCCTCTTTTCATGGTCATCAAATATGACCCATTTGGACATTCAGAGGCTGTAGTTACCGTGGAAACACAATCATCTTCTACAACATTGATTCACCAGTAAAACCAATGGGGTTAGATCAACGACAAAGGATGGACACACTTGTTTTTTACATTCAGTTATTAATATCTTTGCTGAAAAAGTCACTTTTTCTTCAGTTTTCTGTTGTTTCTGATATAATAACCTTTGAATTTACTCATAACTTTTAGAAACATCTACACCCAAAGTGGTGTGCATGTACCCCCAGGGGTACTTGGAAGAGGCCCAGGAGGTACTTAAAATGTTTTTGGAAAAATACATTAAATAAGTCATCATGTACCAAATACAAAATAAATAATGAGAATTAATGCTGAAATATGAAACACAATAAATACATTCATATAATAGTTTTATTGTTAATTATCATGTTTAATTTTAAGAATATTTCTATTTTATATTATTCAAAATGAATGTATATGAGTAGCTAAGTAATTATTTTTTTGTTGATGAAAGGTTACTTTATTAATAAATGACCAATTTACTTATTCTTTTTTATCAATGAAAGAGGGCATTTTTCAGTTTATATTTTGGACAAAATTTACTGTAAAAATGTGTCATGTTTTATATATTACAGTTAAAAATATGTTGTTTGTTTATAAAGTTTGGCAAAGGACAAACAAATTTTGCCTAATTTCTTTCGGTCAAAAATGCTGAAGTGAGAGTTGTGGGTACTTAGCTGAAAAATTATATTTCAGGGGGTACCCCACTGTAAAAAGTTTGAGAACCACTGACCTACATGAGCAGCAATTAAATATCGGGAAATATATTTATTTGTACTGAAAAATGCAAAGTATAATATGATAATTGGTGATAAATTGCTTAAGGAAGGTTACATATACAAAAAAAAAAAAAAAATTGGGAACTGACAAAAAAGTAGCACTGGGTCTTTATGGGTTAAAGAGAAAAACACATTCTTAGTGAGGCAGAAGGGTTAATTCATTGCAAAGCCACCGCATGTCTATTATCAGAACCTTAACTCTTTAAACCCTAAGGCTAAAATGGTCTGCCTGGACTTTTTTTTTTTTTTTTTTACTATAAAAAGGCTAGAAAATATGCTGAGTCCAATTGCCCATATTTCCAGAGCACTTTTTCCCCCAGATCTTTCAAAATCTAGCGAAATTTGTGAAATTTTGTGGAATTACAGTAATGATGCAGCAAAACCTAGAAAGCGCAACGTCTCAGGTTTTAGAAACCACTGGAATTTTTCCAATCGCACAAACAGTGAAAGAGTTCCAGACATCCAAACTGCATATGCACAGGGTGTGTCAGCGATGACACGTCAGGTTTTAAAGAGTTAATGTAGTTTTGTTCATTTCATGTCAGCTTTGTGTGAATTATTACTATTGATTAACCACACAGGCGCTGAGTATGTTGAAAAACAGCAACACAGCATCCATTTAACTGATTGTTCCACTCTGCTTTTGTTTCACAGTTAGAATCAGAGCGATGACTTACCCCGTTGTGACATATGTCAAAATAGATTTTCTTCCTCTGTCTTCAGTTTCTTTCTTTCTTTTTTCGTTTTAGATGTTTTCCCATCAAGGAGCTCTACAGATCGAGCCAGGACAAATTTTTTTCTTTGTTCCACTTTGTTTCAGGTTTGTGCCAGAACAGATGGGACTAGCTGGAGTCACAGTCAGAAGGGAATAGTGGAGTGAAGAAGAAACTAAAAAAAAAAAAAGCAGCGTATTTGTTAACCAACAGGTTTTGTGTGTACCATCGCTAACATTTGATTACCTCTGCACTCATAAATGGGTTGCAGACACTGATTGGCTCTGATGTAAGAAAGAAAAAAGTTGTGGGCGCAGAGAAGGGAGGAGGAAAAAACAATTGGAGTTGACAGTCCACCAGCTGTGCAGTGAAAGTAGAAACCACTGTTCCCTGCAAAACATCCGTCGACTCCGACTATACAAACCACTCTTTGTGTCATGCAGGGAGGAAGTATTAGAGCTGGACAAGAAATGTTCATTTCTCCTGCCAAAATACAACACAGAGGAGTGGACAGTCGGCAAAGAGAGGTCACAAACGCAGCCTTTTTCTTCCTGAAAAGTCCGCAGCTGCTCGACGACACCTCCGACTAACTTGATTTTCCTCACCGAAGCCTTACAACATGTCAGTTTTTGTCTTTGTCACAGTGTGTGAGAGGAGCGGGGATGGTACAGGCCCACCTGTTTCATCTCAGACAGCAAGATTAAAAGTCAAGGCACCCTGCAAACTATTCAGAAAAAAAAAAAAACAAAAACACAACTACAAAGCTGCAATCATATTGTCTTTCCCAGTCTGTCTTCTGTGCACATGCAGGAGACGCGGCGAACTGCAAAGACAAACACACTTAGTTTGTCTCGCAGTCGGAGCCAAACGTCTAGCTTTGTTTCCCTAAGGTGCAACATGTCACATGGAGCTTATGCTCATAACAAGGAAAATCAACAAACCAGAGAGCAGAGTCAAAAACACTTCGTATGACTGGTGCAATAAACAGGCAGGTATTTCTTCATGCTACAGCAACAACAGGACCGGTCTTGGGAGTAACGTGTTAAAAAAGCCATGCATTAAAACGACAGATCCCGTTTTGCCATCATGCAGAAGTGTACGGTATTACTGATCAATTTTTAGTAATATTTTACTTGGTACATGTTCAATAGTGCATGCATTACAATACACTTTTCACCCATATA
>JAPQRP010000014.1:12209127-12239041 GCA_037367295.1 Apogon hyalosoma
AAAAACAGTGCTTTTATTCATTCCATGTTTTCCTTTCTGTCTGTTTTAGTCACATGATACACACAGGAGTTAGTACTTGCTTGCATAACCATTGTTTTTGATGACTTTTGATGATCTAATAATTTTTTTCCGTGACTGTAAATATATATCCGCACTGTAAATTATAATGTGGTCCATTTGTTGTGTTTACATATGATTCTGTGTTAGAACAACTGATGATGAACTACTTGTGATAACACAAAAATACAAGTTATAAATATCTCAACTCTTAACTTGAAAATCCTTGTCTAAGTAACTTCAAGTCAATTCTATCGACTTAACTTCAGTGACAGTTCAGGAGAGTGGGCGGAGTTAAGCCCTGCTTCATCACGTTTTGGTGATGTATCATTCAAATGCATCACAGACAATTATCAGGAGCCTTTTCCAGATGTGAACTCATTGTCGCTCTTTTGCACCTTGTTTCCAAGCTGGGAATACATTTTATAACACACATTACACATTTATTTTGTTGCTTCAACTGTATGTATTTCCATTGTTTGAAATTGTGGAAGCAAACAAGATTCTGAACTTTGTATTTTTGGAACTGTTCTAACGATAATAACAAGTGGTTCCAGGCACAACAAACCCCACCCCTAGCACATATATTGTAGCTTATTTTGGCATCGATCCAGCTGCTGTCATCATGTCTATGCAAGTGCTGATGTCAGCATATCAATTGCTTCTATATATTTGCCAATTCTGAAGCAAATTGAAACAAAAGTGATGTTTTTATAGACATTTGAAATGTCACCCATTATAAGTAAATGGGGGAAAAAAAAAGATTTTAAAAAATCCTAAAAAAATTTAATTTTGACCTAGTTTTCCCGAAATGTAGTCACATCTGTTCTATGTCACTGGCAATCTGTAAACCCAATCTGGTACGAATTCAACCAGTAGTTTTGCTGCTAGAGTGTTAATAAACAAACAAACCTGTCACACCCGCAACCAGACAGTAGTCTGTTTTTTCTGTTCTGTCTGTCCTCCCTGTTTTATTTTGTTAGGCTCCCTCCTGTGTCATGTCTGTCGTCTTTACTTCCTCTTCCCCATTCTCTCCACCTGTGTGATTACCTTCCCCGCCCTAATGTGTTGCACCTGTGTCTTGTTGTCTCCCTCTCCCTGTGTGTATATATAACCTCTGCTTTCTCCATAAAGTTGTCAGTTTGTAATTATCCTCAGTGAATTACCAACCAGTGTTTTTAGCCTGTTTGTCTGTTTGTTCCTGAGCCTGTCGCCTGTCCCATGTCGGTACCTTTGCCTCCAGTTTGGATTTCATGTTTTCGACCTTCGCCTGATCACGGTACTCTGAGTGTGGTTTGTCTCTTTCGTACTGTCGCCTGCCTGACTGCTCTCCTGTGTATTGACCTCACTAGCCTTTTGACCGTTCTTTGTTTTTTCCCAGTCGGTACTCTGTTGGTTGAGACCAGTTTGGATCAGACTGCCCGTTTTCTGGTCCTGGGTTCAGACCCCGAGCAGTACCGAGGACCCTGTGGCTCTGAAGATTGTTTTTGTGTGGACCTTTGTCAAAAGGTTTATCTGTGTAGCTTTAATAAACTCTGTTATACTTTTATGTCTGCCTTCGGGCTGTGCATTTGGTTTCAGTCCTCTAAGTTTGGTCGTTACAAAACCGGACCAAAAACAGTAGAGGGTACGCACGTGAGGTCACACTAGTGGAAGTCACTGTGGTTCCACCCACTGAGTGATAGAAAGAGGGAGATGAGTAGCAGCGCTGGCCTCAATACTTTCTAAACTTAAGAACAATATTTAATAAAAATGGGATAGAGCTGTTGTGCGATTGATTGTAGGAACAGGTTTGAAAAGCAGACGGAGCTATCATTTTACAGACACTGGAAGTTAAAAAAAAAAGAGAAGTAGATGGATCCACAAATCCAGGCAACGAAGCCTGGATCTGTGGATCCCATTTCCTGTCAGGTAACATTAATTTATACTGTATTTTTGGGTAAAATCATACCTTAAATTATGTATTGTTTTGGCTAATGTTATTCTTGTTAGCATCTTACATGGTTTTTGTCTTCATTTTGTGATTCTGAACCTTGTGCTTCAACATGATTTGTAAACGAACTAAAACTGAGGCTAAGCCCGTTTTTCAGATATGGGGGTACTGGAGCACAAAGCCACGACGGTGTATTAGGGCCACATGAGAAAATAAAAACACTGTCACTACGACAATAAAGTCAAGCTGAAACCTGTAATTTTATGAGAATAAGGTCAAATGCAAAAAGAATTGTAATATTTCAAGAATAAAGCCATAATATTATGAGAATAAAGTCATAGTTATAAAAAAAAACCCTCATAATTTAATGAAAATAACGGCATAGTTATATAAGATTAAAGTCATCATAGTCTGACAACAAAGCCATAATATTACGAAAATAATGTAATTTAAAAACAGGTGGAAAAATATAATTTACAAGAATAAAGTCATACCCCGCTTGTACACAGCAGTAGTATGTGTTGTATAAAGTATTTGACATTAATTCTACTTAAATCTCTCCAGAACCAGTAGATCCTGCATATGTTCACTGGGTCAGTCCACTGTCTACTGTAGATGGACTTTGGATCAGCTGGTTCTGCTCTAGTTTTGTTCCCTGGTTGTCAGTGATGATGAAACCATGTATATTTGTTTGTTTCACGTAAAACGAGCCATGATCTGGATGTCAGGATATGCGGTTTCGGGCCACATGTCGGTGTTCGTGGACCACTTGTTCTTTGGATCCGTGTCGAGTCCAGCTATCTTTAATTTCATTTCATATTCCACATTTTTCCCGGTCTCGCTGTGTTTACTGCTACACTCCGTCATGTTGAGAGGTTGGTTTTTGCCACTCAGTCCGACTTTGAGGGGCGTGGCCTGGGGGGGGAAGTGATGTAAACGCATACCCGCTATATCTGGTCTCTGAATGAATGAAAGTCACTGCAGAATTAAGATAAAAATCGAATTAAATTTACTGTGCTATACCCTAGTTTAAAGTAATCAGTCACTGTACTCAGTACTCTTTTAGGTCTTTAAGGGGTAACAGATAAAGCAACAAGGTGTAAATTAAAGCCAACATGATCACCTCATCAGTTCTGTTAATTGGAAAGAGTCATTCTCTGCAGACGAGGCAATTGAATTGACAATCGCTACAGGGTAAGCTGTGTCTTTTATTTGGTCCAACTATTCTCCAATTGGTTGTTTTACACTATTAGATAACTGCTTTACGCAAGTTTTGCATGAGCTTCGACTCCAGCAGAAAGACTGATACATCCGGATGCTGAGATCGCCGTTGTAAATGTTGCAGTTTTATCTTTTAATGACTTTTCTCAAAACCATTTTCACTCCAAAACTTTTTTTCATCTGGAATTAAAAGCTTAGATATTCACAGTTCTTCATTTCTCTAAAACTTGTTCAGCAGTTTTGTTGTTTTTTTTTTTTTTTTTGGAGATTCTCACCATGAAATGCAAAATCATTACAGTTCTGTTTAGCTCCTTCAAAACTGATTCACAAGTACGAATGAGGCTTTTTAAGCCCCAGATAAAAGTAACACATGGTAAATAGTGGCTAACTAGATTTTTTTTTTTTTTTTTTTTGAGAATTTCTTTGCCAAGAGGGTGTCATGTCATGCTTTGTCCTGGTTAACAGCATGCAAGGAGACAGGCTGGAATAAATCAAACGCACACATGTTGTGTCACAGCCAGAGAGTCAAAGACTGGCTCGGTTTCCTGCCACCGCGTCGTAACACGAGCACGGACAGCACGACCAGCAGCATGTCGGAAAGCGTCATATTAGAAACGCTGCGACATGCTGTCACGTATGTCACACTTCTGTGGAAGATCCTTCTGCTCAGTGTGTGTGAAGAAAAAACAGACAGGGCATGTGGGATGTAGATGTTAGTGATATGATGGAAGCTGAGTGACACGGCGAAGTCAGACGGATGCTGAGGTCAGGATAAACGCAGGAAGTGAGTAAATAAGTAAACGCAATAAACAAACAGCGCTACCCTCAGTGTCACCTGTGTCGCAGTGAAGTGAGAGGAAAGTGTGTGATGGAGATGATGTGTGAAGGGAAGGGGCTCTGCCGGAGGGAATAAGATGTGAGGAAGAGGAAGGAAGACACAGCGAGGGTCGTCCGGTCACGTAGGAACGGAGGTGGATTCTTCTGACAATGATAGATGAGTACGTTAGAATGTCTGCCTTTAGCCTGGACGGGCTTTTATTAGTGGTCAAGCACTCTGGGATGTGTAGTAGTTAAGAGGAAAATACATAGAAAACATAGGCTGAACTGATGATTAACCCTTAGATGCACAAGTGGCTGAGGTTGTTTTCTTGCAATATCTTTGTCATGAAAGGTTCTTATTTCACATTCCAAGTTTTCCTCAAAAAACATGTTATTGACATCATGCCATTTGAAATTTTTACTTACCTTGTATAGATTTTAGGAAATTGCGGTTTTCGTATTACTACCCCAGCGAATCATTTTCAGTGGAATTCCATCTGAACATTTGATTCATTCTGCAGCAAAAACAGGACTCACTCACTCCCTAAATGGATGCTGACATTGTTCTATTGCTGTTATAACATACTATATACAGGATGCCCCAAAACAATTGTCCATATCGGAGTGACTACATGGTCAGGAGAAATGACACTTAATAAACTTTTTTTTTTTTTTAATGGTAGCACTTTGAGATTTCATTGAAATGTAAAGTGCATTACAAATAAAATGTATTATTATTATTATTATTATTATTATTATTGATATGATTTATTTTGGACATAAAATGTTTTATTCTACAAATTTCAAACCGAAAATTCTGAGGGATGGTATATTTTAT
This sequence comes from Apogon hyalosoma, assembly GCA_037367295.1. Lineage (NCBI taxonomy): Eukaryota > Metazoa > Chordata > Actinopteri > Kurtiformes > Apogonidae > Apogon > Apogon hyalosoma. Next base: position 12,213,996 of record JAPQRP010000014.1, read on the forward strand.
AATGTTCCAGAGTTATTGCAAATGTTCCGCTTATGACGCGGCGCACATCCAGTCGGTGGTGGAGTTCCCGCCACACTCGCTGCAGCGTGTCGTGTGTAATGTTCTCCAGAGCCTCAGTGATTCTCCTCTTGAGTTCCTCTACACATGTGGGAAGTGGTGGGATATAGACCAATCTTTTCACGTAATCCCACAGAAAGAAATTTCACAGTGTTAGGTCAGGTGAGCATGGGGGGGCCGTTTCAATAGCATGTTGTTTCCATCGTTAGTACGTCCAAATCCATCTTCCTGGCAGATTCTCAAACAATTTTTAAACTAATTATTAGGTGATGAAATTATGTAAATTTTTTGGGACACCCTGTATACTATTTAATATTTTTTTAATATTAATAAAAAATAATTTTAAAATGGTTAAAAATGTTTTAATTTTTTTTTTTTCCAAACGGGACTGTTTATTTATTAATTTGCTGTTGTCACCAAACTTTGAGCTGGTTTTTCATTATGGTATGGCATCAGAATCAGAATCAGCTTTATTGCTCAAGTGCGTGCACACATACAAAGAATGTGACTTCAGTAAGCTTTGCCCTCAATGTACAGATGTTATGTGTTAAATATTAATAAGACAAAAAAAAGGGGGGATTAAGAATTTAAGCGTTTAAAATGATATAGAAATATCAAATCTAAGTTAGAATACAAAGACAAGCATTATTTACACAATTTACAGGGGATATGCATGTCTAAATTTATAATAGTGCAATTTTATTATGGAGTGCAATACTGCTCAATAACAATGTGAAAAATGAAAAGTAGCAGGTTTAACATGTGGTAAAGTGATGTTCAGTTTGAGGTACGAAAAATGTGCAAAAAAAAAAAAAAAAAAAAAAAAGGTGTTCCTTAAACTCTGACTATCAAGAGTTCATCAGAGTGACGACCTGGGGGAAGAAACTGTATGTGCTGCTTGACCTCTTGGCCAGGTCGCCCTTGTAAATGAGGTGTCAATCTCAATGGGATCTGGTTAAATAATGGTTAAAAAAAAAAAAAAAAAAAGAATAAATACAATTTTTTTGTGGACCAAAACACAGTACAAATTATTATTTACATAACAAAATAACAAAAGTGACATAAAAACACATTGATTTTAACACGGGTCATTTTTGACCCATTTATGGAAAAGTGTAAGGTCCACATACTCGTACATCTAAGGGCTAGTACCTTGTTTTGTTGTAAGACAGAAAGGTGATTGCCATATTATTTCCACAAATGAACATTAATGGTGCCTGTTTTCTTTTTTTTTTCTTTTTAAATGTATTTTTCCCTATAGCAAATGTGATCCAAAAAAAAAAAAAAACCTTTGCATACAACAGGAAAGAAAACAAAGCTCATAGCTACTGCTGCCTTCACGTTCATTAAAAATAGATTGTACATATGTGACACTGAAGGGGATGCGTGCAGAGGTTTTGCCTGAGGAGAAATGGATCATACATGGTCAAAGATGGATGCTGAATATCTCCTGACAGCTCCATAAACAAGGGAGAGCCATAGTCTTGGGTGTATATACAAATGCTGCAGACTATATAACACTGTAAGCCTTCTCACCTTATGTGGGAATACAGAATCTACACACACACACTGAGAAATGTCAATGAATATACTGTATATCATATCCCTTTATGGATAATAATAAAAAAAAAAACCTGGCCCTGTGCCTGCCTGAGCTGAATAAGATGTAAAACAGATGAAACACTGACTTAGGGAGTGGGTGTTTGTGCGGTGGGTGACATGACGGGGACAGAGGTGGATCCAAATGGTTAGATATGTAGTCAAAAAGCAACAAACATAACACATGTCTTTTGGCAACAGATCAAACGTGGGAGGACAGTTGACCGATGCAGAGTCAGAAAGTAAAAGAATCTCAACAGCATGAAACACTCACAGAGATATCACCTTCAAATGCATGATATTCATATTTAATAGAGAACAATTATTTGGAATTGAATTTTATATTTTTCAAATCGGTTGGATTCAGGATTTAGTGGGTTTGAGAGTTTCTGTTGCTCAACAGTCGGTAATAAACATCACAATCTGCCAGGGCTCAAGCTTATCTATCTCTTTAAAACCTGGCGTGTCATCCCTGACACACCCTGTGCAAATGCAGTTTGGACGGCTGCAACTCTTTCACTGTTTGTGCAGTTGGAAGAAATCCAACGGTTTCTGAAACCTGAGACATTGCGCTTTATAGTTTTTATTGGGTCATTACGGTAAATTCGCTCATGCCTGTACTAGAAGCTGGAGAAGAAGCCGATTTAGCAGAATTATAACATGCAGTAAATTGTAAATGATTGCTAGATTTTGACAAATCTGGAAAAAAAAATGCTCTGGAAAAATGGGCAAATGGGCTCTTTCACAGTAGTGATGCAACAACAAGTTGGTGACGAATTCAGCAGCTGATGGGTTGGGTTTCGAGCACGTTAGTATTGAGGCATGCCCGCACACTGTGCAGCGTAACAGAGGAAAACGCAGAGCAGCATGGCTGAGGCCTCGGATGCCGGGGACAGATTTTTATAACTAGGTTTACATTATGTTCCCTTTGGCCATGGCAGCCATGTTTGGCCGAAATGAAGTGCGCTGTTTATGTAACAGAACTTGAATATGGAGAAAAAAATGGCAAAATCTACGTTTCGGGCAAACGGGGCTGCCATGGCCACTGGGAACATAATTTAAACCTAGCTTAAGATAGTCTACATGTCGTGAATATTTTAGCCCGCTAGCTAGTTAGACACTGTCATCGTAATTCTAATGTTTTCATCCATCTCCGTTTATCAGGCCCCCAGATTAACGTTACCTACTACATACTATGCTATTTTGATAGCCTATAACCGGAGCTGGTTGAAGACTATAGCTTGCTAGTCTTGCTAGTCAAGTCTAGGTAGTGGGCTAGTGCTAACTAACTATACCCGAAACCTTTGCTGGAATGTAACGTTAGTGACTTGTCTGCAGCCTATATTGCTTTGGGTTAAATAATAATCTTTGAGAATTGAGTGTTTTGTGTTTATCCGTTGAATTGATTAGTTATTAAAATAATCTACAGATTAATCGATTATTAAAATTATGGTTAGTTGCAGCCCAAACTCACAGCATTTTTAAAAATCTTTTTGTTAGTCAAAATAAGAAAAAAAAATAAAAATCCAGGCGGACCATTTTAAGCTTAGGATTTAAAGCAGGGGTGTCAAACTCATTTTAGTTCCAAAGCCAAATTTCATTTGAATTTTTCTGTTTTCTGGGTTTTTTTTGTTGTTTTTTTTTTTTTTTTCTTATTTTAGCCAAATTTGATCTGAAGTCAGCCGGACCAGTGAACTGGTCCAAACTTTCCTCTATGTTTTAGAGCAAAAAAAGTAAAATTATGCTTGAAAAGGTTTACATCTACCAACTATCCTTTAAAACAATTAACAAACCAACATTTCTTAATAAAACTACTGCAATTTTAACAGTATTATGTCTCAGTTTATCATTTACACATGTAAATTGCAGTTTACAGATCACAGTGGATCGACAAATACACAAAACATTTAATAACAGGCTGGATATTGGTAAACTTGCACTTTAGGCATTGCAAAATGTTCGTATTTGTTCAGGTTATTCGCATTTTTTGTGAAATGATAGTTTGTTTGAGTGTAAATACAGTAAAATGACTTGAAAATGTTTACATTTACAAAGAGAAAAAATTGGAGTTATGAGTATTTGTAGGTTATTATGATAGTATTTTACTTATCCAACCCACTTGAGATTAAATTGGTCTGTATGTGGAACCTGAACTAAAATGATTAATATCTTCAGTTTAATTTTTGCATTTTACAAATTCATCCCATGGGCCAGACTGGACCCTTTGGCAGGTCGGATTTGGCCCCTGGGCCACATGTTTGAGACCTCTGTTTTTTTCTGCACATTTATGCCCACTAAATGTACCTAAAGACCTCAAGATTTAAAGAATGATTGAATGAATGAATGGAAAACGTATAGCATACCACACAATGCTAAACCATCTAGTCTGATGTGTAGAGAGCACACAATACAAGAATGCATCCTCCATGTGCACCGCTGTATTCAGGGCAAACAATGAGTCGAAGCTGAAAAATCAGACCTCGTTTTAGTGAGGTCATGTGTATGGAAAAAAAAAAAAAATCAAAACAAAACCCACCAAAGAATAAAAGGAGGATGTAAGAATGGTGGTTGCTAAGGAAAAACGGCAAATTTTGCAAACAGACCTTGAGGCACGTGTTATAATAATAATAGAGTAAATGTCGCAGTGATCGTGATCGTTAATGTCTGTGATAATACACATAAAAACAATAAATATGCCAGCATTTGCATTGCGTAGGTGGAAACAGCTCACGTTTCAAAATCTTTTCCTACCCGTTTCGGGAAGTAGAGTTCAACTTTTAATATCGTTTTAGTACGACTCTACATAAAATCTGTGTAAAAAAAAAAAAATAAAGGAATATTAGCGCCTTTCGTCAGAGCACTTCAATCATTTTCCGACCGGTTGAACTGAAGTTATTTTATCGCAATATCCTGAACCACCAGACTCATAAAAACAGTGATTTTTCTTTGCAAAGCCACTGCCTTTGTCGGTTAATTTTTTGCTTGAAATAATGTAATTTAATGTAAATGCAATGGCTGCAGAAGTGCACTTTTTTTGGAGGAACTTTAAGAGCACTTCAGGGCCTCAGGTAGTTAGTTAAGTGGGCCTTTATTATGATTTATTTATTCTAAGTGTTAAGAGTCTCATATGGTTCTGTATAAGTGTGATTCTCTGTGATATGGATATCCCACAACTATTCCCGTCCACATCCACGGTGGACATTCAGACACTGACCACCTCCATGTCAGCCTCTTTTTGGACTTGGTTTCCGTTTGCAGTGCGCATGATGTGAAAAATATATAGAGGTAAAGTTCCACATTTGTTGATTAGGTGTTTTTTTTTTGTTTTTTTAAGTGTTACTTTCTAACTTCTCATTAAACTCAGTAGAAGTTATATGACCGTAAATCAATATTCTACATCTTTTCCACTGACTTCTACATAGCTGTTGTTTTCAGCATCTGTTTCCAATCCTTTGAATGACACCTCCACATTTTTTCTTTCTTCAGGCCATGAAAGAAAAACTTTTTTTTTTTTTATTTTATTTTATTTTGGTTGGCTGGGAACCAACATTCCATCTTCTGAAACAATTTATTTTTGGTTGAAGTGCTACAAAGAGTGGGAAATTAGAATTGCGAACTGGAACAACTTCCTAGAAAAGTGTTGACAGGACCAAAGATATCACTGTGTTTATTTAATCTGGAGTAGTTTAAAATCCAGTAGCAGGTTTTGTATTTTACATCTAAGCCTTCAGTGGTGTTCTACTGATGGAATCCACCTTTTAACCCTTTCATGCATAGTGGTCACTGCGGTGGACAGCTACTCTACAGCTGCTGTCTTGTAAATTCCTGGGTTTTGTTGTTTTAGTTCCATATCAGCCGACACAGCACCATCCCATACACTGCAATCCATTCCATGACTGTAACTTTGGTGTTCTTGATAAACTCGATCTGCAGTGACATGTTTGAGTGTAAATCAATTGATCGGTTGCTAATTGTTATTAGACTGTGATTAACAATGTTCTTATACAAAAGTTTGTTTGTTTTTTTTTTGCATATTATCTCCATGAAGTGAGTAATAACTAATATTAAAAATCTTTTTCAGGTCATAGTTTTCACACAGTATATCACTTTCTGATATTGCATTTTAAATATGTGTTTCTTTGCTGCGAAAATTAAACACATGGTGTCCAGTTGAGTGGACATTTTTGGAACTTACAAAAAATAGGTTCATTAAAAAACGTTCAATAGCATTGTTTTTTTCCTGCCTAAAGACAAATAAAACACTCAAGAAAAAAAAATCTTGACTAAGGTTCTTGTATTCATGCATGAAAGGGTGAATATCAATACCATACCATCAATACACTACAATACAATAAAAAATACAAATATACATTAAATACATTATACGCACCAAAACTACTATTTTTTCTTTATTTATTTTTAATATCTGCATTTAAATTCCTCTATCAGCCAATATATTTTAACTTTCAATGTGTTTACTGGCTGAGTATGCTCTGACTGGTCGTTCTTTGATTGTCCAATCAAATGACGTTATCGTGTGCCTGCTAGATCATCCAACAATCATCATCATCAACACTCCAGCAGCAAAATCATTGATTGAATTCATACCAAATCAGGTTTATAGATCGCCAGTGACCCAGAATAAATGTCATTACATTTTGAGAAAAATAGGTTAAAGTTAAAACTTTTTCTGATTTTTTTTTTTTTTACTTATTTTTTCTTCTTCTATTTACTTATAATGGGCAAGATTTCACATGTCTATAAAAACATCAGTTTTGTTTTATTTTACATCAAACTTGGCACGTATATAGAGGAAACTGATATGCTGACATCAGCACATGCATAGACATGATGACATCAGCTGGATCGATGCCAAAATAAGCTACAATATGTGCGAGGGGTGGGGTTTGTTGTGCCTGGAACCACTTGTTCAGAATAATTTAGTGCATCTTCATGGAACAAATATAAAAATATAAGGTGTATAAGGCCTTGGCTGAGCCTGATGGACCACAACTGCTAAAATCACACACTCGAATTAGACTCATGCTGCTGTATGTTTCACACACAGAGCCTCTCGGTGTGATCATCCGCCAGATATATACTCTATTTATTGGGTGCCCATGTAAAGGAACAGAGCTCTCCCGTTGTCAAACCATTGTTTAATTTATTTCTCTTGTGCTTGCGTTGCAGCTGCAGCTACTCACTATTGTTGGAACTTCATAGAGGTGTGTATATACAGAGCTTCGTTCCTGTCGTGGGAATATTCCACCGGTGATAGACCATTCGAGGGGAGAGGTCAAGTGAAGGGGAAATTAAACAAAAGAGAAAGGACTAGAAGTATTAGAGATTAAGGAAGAGGACAAGCATTGAAGAATTGTTTTAGGAAACATACTTAGGCTCTCAGTCACATGAGAAAAAGCAGAAAACAAAGAGGGATGAGCACTGGTGCAAAACAAACGCTGCCAGGAACTAGCGCTTCAAGGCTTATGCCATGAGATGGAAAAAAAAAAAAAAAAGAAAAAACAGAAATCTGCTTCAAAACAGAGGGAATTATTTACAGGATAATGCAGATGGAGAGAAGCAAAACTGAGACACAGAGAAGGACAATGAGAAAAAAAAACATGAGGGAAAATACTGCATATACAGAGAACGTCAAGGATCACAAGCAGAGAAAATGTCAAGATCCTACTTAAACTTCTAAGATTAGCTGGGAAAATCAAAAATCGTTCTCTTTCGTTGTTAGATAATTAGCAGGGTAATGCCCCTGAGCAAGGCACTGTACCATTGCTTCCTGCAGTGGAGGCGATGGCCGTCCAGCAGCTCAAGGCTGCAGTTGTTCTGGGCAGCTCCCAGGTGATCTGCTGCTTTCCCTGCAGCATCTTCCCCCTGTGGCTATGGCTGTAAATAATAGACTTTTACAGCTGCAGTATGCAACTCCAGATGCAATGGTACTTCATCAATGTGGGTGTTTTTGTGTGTTTCCTGGACTCCAGCCTTGGATGAACTTTTCGAAGATATCTAAGGTGCATTCGAGGGCTTAACTGCTGCACAGATGATGCATGAGAACAAAGATAATGGTAGAAAATATGAATACCAGAGCCAGAATTTGTGTGTGTGTGTGTAAATTACCTTTACATCTAACCTTTGTTCAGTAATTTATCACCAGCCGGTATAATATTATCCTCGGTATTTAGCATTTTTGAGTGAAAAGCAAATATTTAATTCATCAATCATGAAAACATTTATAAAAGCTCAAAGGGAATTTGAAGATTATTATAACAAATTGCAGAAAACTGAAGCAAAAGCGGCTTTTTCAATCAAAAAAAAAAAAAAAACTATTGTCTGTAAGAACTGCCATTTGTCAAGCTACACTACAATGTGTCCACGTTCACTACGGAGCCTCTGAAGGTCCAAAAAGACACATCTATCACTGCTGAAAACCTGAGAAACTACATTTTACCTGTGCAATTTCAAAATATTGATAGGATCAGTGTTTAAAAGTTTAGATCAGTGAATGCATTTTGTTGCTGGCACCTGTTCAAGTCTAATATTGAGAAAATCCAAACCGCTGATTGTAATGTTTTTCTGTCGCTTTTACTTTGTTTAGTTTGTTGAAATATAACCTGTAAGATTCATTTCGTAACAGCTGACCAAATGGTATCGTGCATTCGTAGTTTTGGGGAGACTTAAACTACACGCAGTTGAACCACGTAGTTAAACTACATTTACTACATTGCTTCATATTTTGTGCCACGTCAAGTAGTTCAAGTAGTAAATTTTTATATTTTAACAACTCAATTTGCAAATTACAATTTTGGGCAACACCATAAAATTAAGTTGTTGTTTTTGTGTGATATAAGTTGTATTTCATCGTTGAACGCAGGGCAGTCCCTTTGTCTGTGCGTGTGATTGCCTTTTCGACGTGGGCAAGGATGTGTTTAGTGCCAAACGGAACCGCCTGCCTGATAAAAAAAAAAAAAAAAAAAAAAAAAAACTTTTAAAGACTGCTCATATTTCGCCTAAACAACCAATTCTGCCCGAGCATCTATAGGATGTGATTACAGGAGAGAAATCCTATCCGTGGAATACGGTCTCATTTGAGAAACCACACAGGAATGTGTCAGTTTTGTATTTTGGGTAGTGTGTACTCACATGAGGTTTCTTACAGGAAAGAGATACAATATCAGTGCCAAGAATATCACAAATACCGCAGTGTGAAATCTACCTTCAGTGGTCATACTTAGACATTTTCATGTACAGATTTTTATTACATTAAGTGTCACTTTTTTTTTTTTTTCATTTCTTAAAAAAATAAATAAAACTCAGTTGAGGCATATTTCTGCTGGCATGTGACTTTTATGTAGGCTATTATATTTCGTTTCATATACACCACATGTACATTCTCAGTTTCGTTTAAGTAGTAATGTTTATTTTAGTCCTTGACACGTAGGCACAAATGCCGTTTTGTACTATATTGTAGTGCATTGAACTCTACTGTTTTGTAATGTATCACACTGTCTTGTTCTGTACTGCGCTCATTCCACTGCATTGCTTTGTATTGCGCGGATCACTGTTATTTATTTATTAAGTGGGGACTGCGGATTAAAATGAATACTGATGCTAACGCTGGCATATTTTCATGTTTATACTGAAACGGAATGTATAAATGTGTTCGTTAATGTGCACCGCAAGCAAGAGAGCAAAGTTTATTTATGTAGCGCCTTTCACAGACACGAAAAGACACAAAGTGCTTCACAAAAGACAATAAAATGTAAATAAATGTAATATAAAATTGCATTCCCTCAAAGGTACAAATTACAAAAAAAAACATGAGGGACATATAACAGCACTTAATCTACTGATGTTAAAATGTTAATATTACAATAATAACAATTACAATAAATACTGCCCCACCTAAATAAAGATATAAATTAAATTAATTACATTTAATGCTGGAAAAAAAAAAGTCGCTAAAACTACTTTTTCTAGCCGTAGTTTTGCAAACTACATTACTCCAGGGGTAGTTTGTTTGAACTACTTGTAGTTTTACAATCTGTACCTGCAAAGTAGCTTCCCCGACACTGTGCGTTCATGTGCATGGCTTTTGTCCTGTCTAGGTGGGATTTATCATCATGTAACATGGACACTTGGGGTTCTGCTGCTGGAGAAGACACTGCTCCTCTGACCTCCACGTGCACTTCCACTTTTTGGCACGTGCACTTTGTTTGTAATTATGGATTGTTGAAAACATTAAAAATAGTGGACCACGCCATCTCCTGCCTCTGCCTGTTTTCCTTCCTCGTCTCATTTACCTCCAACCAGCCTAAGTTACAATAAAATAAAGCTCTTTAGCATTCATCACGGGTGAGCTCGCCTCCCCTGTTCAGCCTTGGGTTGAACTATGACGTAGTTGTTTTAGTGGAAGGTAAAGCTGAGTATTTATCAGTTAATGACAAACAGGCACAATGTTATCTGATGTGCTAGTTTAAGTGTTCGATTTCAATTTCTTGCTCAGATATACTTATTTTCATGCACGTTTTTCATATAGCCAGTGATTGTAAGCCACTATATTTGTTACATCCTCATACTTTGCTTTGAGTTCCAGTTGATTTGTCGCCCAGGCTGTTTGTAGCCTTTTTTTTTTTTTTTTGACATTATTTTATGTGCATACCAGTTAGGATTTGTCCCCTTATGTTTTGTATATCCAAATATTTGAGATCTACCACATGGCTGTCTCTTTTCTCACCACTTCTATTGCAGATGTCCTTCACTGGGACAAATCTGACCTGAAAAGGCATACATTCTGATTGAGGTTGCACCAATTTTGTAATTTTTTTTTCTCTCTGTGGTTTGTAATGTTTTCTCTTTTTTTAGTTTTTCTTTCAGGTATTTTGTTGTTGAAATGCGTTGCACAAACTATAAACTTGCCTTGCATTACCAAAAACAACACCCATATGTGATTTATGGCCACATACTGTATGTGCAACGATATATGAGGAGAAAAAAATCCAATTTCAATGTAAACTCTGGCATTGACAAAATACAGTTACATCAAGAGGGGAAATTAAATCTGAGAACTCCAAGGAAACCTGTACAGCGTGAGGGAAACAAGCAAATGCCACACTATTTGCATGTTAAATATAATTATGTCGAATATACTTCAATTTAAGGGCTCAAAGTGTGATATTTAGTGTCACCTCATGGTAAAGTTGCAGATTGCCTCTCACTCCGTGCCACAGTGGCTACAAAAATACAGCTAGCTATTAAGTCTATCCTTGATATTTTAGTTAAGGGTATAGGGATTCAACCAAAATAGTAGATGACAGTAAGGTAACTTTTTTTTTAAACATATAAAGAATAATGTAACATGAAACTGCCATGGAAGCCTTTTCGTTTTTCTCCATCTGCAAAACTGAGAGAGTTATGGGCAAAAATGGAGTATCTTAAAAGTCATGACCTTGAATTTGATCTTTCTAGGTCATCCAAGGTCAACGAAACTGGAATCAAATGAAAGGTCATGTCCGACTTCCTATAAGTCGATAATACAAAGTTAGTCGATATCCGTCTTAGTTTTCAAGAATATGCAAATCAGGCAGATGATCGGAACTTTGGCCTATATCTCAGCTGTACTTTGGCCTACTATTGACAAAAACTAATCAAGTCAGCCAGAGACCATGGTAAATTATTTGATCATGGTTTGATATCATTAATGCTTGAAGTGTGAACCATCAGAGTGCATACAGACAGACCGACCAATACGCTTGCCCTTCAGCACAGCATTAACATAGTGGCAGAAAATGCAGAACTCCATTAAAGGCGGACCTTCCCATCCTTGGATATAAACAACACATTTTCATTCATCTAGATCAGGGGTGGTCAACCCACAGCTTCGGAGCATGTGTTTCTTTCATCCCTCTGCTGCAGCTCTGTGTTGCTTTGGGAACATAAATAATGAGTATTTAATTTAATTTGATTTGATTTTAGTTCTTTTTTTTTTTAATGTAATTCTAAGTTTGAAGATAATGGCAATTTTGTAACATTAAAATAAAACCTGTTTAATATTTTGTCGCTCAAAATTATGCCCAGTCCATAACGCACAAGTAGCCATATATATCATTTATTTAACCAGGTAAAAAAGCCTAATTGAAATTGCAAATCTCTTTTCCAAGAGTGACCTGGCCAAGAAAAGCATCATAACACACAGTTTATGACAAGACAAGACATATTCAACACATAATACAAACAAAACACTAATTACAAAGCAATCATTTGTGTACGTTTAAAAACAGTTACATTGACTAAACTCATTGATTTCATGCTCCTTTAAAATACCTTTAAATTCATCTATAGTAACAAGCTCAGGTAGATTTAAAATGTTTTGCAGGACATTCCATGCAGAGAGGGCAGCATATTGAAATGCAGTCCTAACCAACTCTGTTCTGCTCTAAGAACCACCATCAGTATGTTTTTTCTGCAAACACAGAGCATACTGTTGTTGTTGGTTTTTTTTCCATATATAAGTACAGAGGTAAGATGGGAGGAGCCCAGGAATACATTTGTAAATGAAAATCAACTGATGAGACCACCTGCGAACATACAGAGAAGGAAATTCAACCACAGCATACAAAGTACAATGGGGAACACAATTTACATAGCTAGTGTAAAACATAAGGTACAGTGGTAGACAGTGTCCAGCTTTTTTAAAAGATGTAAAGATGCAGTCATAAAAAGGAGATCACCATAATCCACCAGAGGTTAAAAAAAAAAAAAATTGCAGAAATCAATCATTTCCTTGTATGAACAGAGAAAGAGGATTTGTTTCTGAAGAGAAAACTAACTTTTAGCTTTAGTTTATGTACTAGATGCTCAATGTGCTGCTGAAAGGACAGATTTTCATCAATAGCAATGCCAAAGTATTTACAGCCATGGCGCTGTCCAGTGCTGAACTGATTCAAAAGGCACAGGTAGCCATAGCACTGTCCAGTGCTGAACCTAATAGAGGTATTTTTTAAAACATAGCATTAAGGTAAAAAAAACAATAAATGCAGTCTTATGTTCATTTTAGTTTTCAAAAGGGTTTTGAGGCTCCTGGTGTTTTCTTTTCTGTGGGAAGCTGGTCCAAATGGCTCTTTGAGTGTTAAAAGTTGCCGACCCCTGACCCAGATCCTCCTAATTCTTCAGGTTATTTCAGACTTTTAAATCTGCTCCTACTTCTAGAATAAAATTATGTAATTTTGCTCTTCCAGCTTGTTCTTGACACATCATCAGGGTTGAACTTTTTACTTGTGTAGTGTTTGGTTTGTGTGATTGGTCAGAAAGTGGGTGTTTTTTTTTTGTTTTTTCTAAAGGTTAAAGTTTAACTCTATTATCTCTGTACAGAAATCTGCGTTTTACCCAGCCTAACAGAAACACAGCACTTAGCATTAGCAATTAGCATTAGTGCATAGCACACATTAGGAGCAGGCAGCTGCCATTGGCACTCTGGACTTTTTTAACCAAATAAACACTCACAAGTTTTCTACATTTTGACTTAAGACAGAGAACACAGATGTATTTGGTATGATTAAAAATGGATCCCATTACGCCGTGTCAGAAACATTACAGACTGAACCACTGGAATGACCTCCTGATGTACACAAATGGAACAGAGCCATCATTAGTGGTACAAATAACACTGGTGCTTTTTCTGCTGTTAAAAGCCAAAATGTCTGCTGTGAAAATGATGCACAGCTGACACAGAAATTCCAGGATGGACAGAATGTATTTGGAAGAAAAAAAGAGCCAGCTTTTTTTTTTTTTTCCTTTATAGCTTTAGTAATCTCATCTTATAAGAAAAAGGTTGAATTTTTTTTTTTTTTTGGGTTGAATTTGCTGGTTTTTGTTGATGGTGATGTTAAAGTTTTATACATTTGCAGTCAAGTGGTAGTGATTGGTATTTTATTTTGAAAGAAGCTCCAAGAACTTAAAACTGAAAGATAAAGAGAAAAATATTGGGACGTGTAAGCCCGGATAAGTTGAGTTGAGGAAAGTGGTTACCTTAAAAAATTAAGTAATGATCAATTAACTTTTTTTTTAAAGTACTAAAAATCTTTTAATATTTTTTTTTTAATCAACTTGGAATTTAGTGCATTGAGCTTAATCATTTAAGTGTAATAATTATGCAAAGCAGTGCATCTTATAAAAATACTTTAAGTTAAATGTACTTAAAAAGTTCATTAATCATTACTTTTTTTTTTTAAGGTAACCACAGTGTTCATAAATATTTTATCCTGCATTTATTTATTGTTTGGTGTAAATTTCTGTTCCTGCTTGATTTTAACTGAATAGCTTTACACAGCAGTTTATACACACATTTTATATTTCTATGATATATTTTATATGTTTTTAAAATATTAACTATATTATATATTTATATTCACACTTCATGTTCAGAAAGTCTGTAAACACTTTTTCTGCATTTGTTTTTACTGTTAAGTGCTAATTTCCTTTCTTTACTAGAACTAAAAGCACTTTGTTAAACATTTCATCTCAAAGTTTACTTGGTTTTAACAGAAAGCTGTAATTTCATACATTTTAACGCATGTTTTTATGCACCTTTTATTTACTCTTTTATCCTAATTTCCCTCTAACCACCCTGCCATTTCACATAGTCTAGTTGTGATTTCTCTTTTTAAAAAGCTCTTCGTTCAGTTTTATTTTTGCTTTGGCAAGACACAGAACAATAAAACACGACCCTTGGTTTAACCCAAAGACACTTAGTGCTACTTTTCTGTCAGTTCCCAAATGCATTTTTCTCACTAATTAAACTTTATTAAGTGATTTTTCACCATTTATTTAAATAATATCCTCTGAATTGATCAATTTTCACTGTAAATTATGTATTTTTGTATATTTAATTTAGATGGTCAGGGAAACTCACAGTAAGTTCAAAGGTTATCATATCAAAAGAGAGAAAACTGAATAAAAAGTGAATTTTTCAGTTAAATATATTATGAACTGAACATAAAATAAGTGTCTCCATCCACTGTCATTGATCCAACTCCATGGGTTTTACTGGTGAATCTATATTGTGGAAGATGACAGTGTTTCCACGGTAACTACGGAGCCTCTGAACGTCCAAATGGGTCATATCTGATGACCATAAAAAGATGAATAACTGTATTTTACACCAATTATTGATAGGATTGGTGGATCAACAGTGAATTATGTTGGTCACCAGTGGATGTTTTGGCCTTTAAGGGTTAAAGGCTTATTTTGGTTATGTGTGGCTTAAAATGATTATTGGTGGTAAGAACATGACAAATATTAAGAAATTCAAAGGAAGAACATGACTGAAGCAAAAAAACAAGAAAAAAAGCATTTTTACAGACTAAATTGACAGTAAAGCTCAAATTACAAACTTTACTGCAGTATTTTTCAAGGTAAAATTCTGATTGTTCTCATTATTATTGTTGTATTCAGGCCTAATGGCAACAAAATACCTGAGCTCAATTGTGTCCCAACACTTTTCTAGTATTTGTACATTAAAATATTTGACGACCTGAAAGAATCATTACAGTGTTTAGAATGAAGATCTCTGATGTTGTGGCTAAAATCTCAGTGCATTGTATTACACAGACATTAATTGAATCATCCAGTGAGTCAGTCTTTCAGCCTCACATTCCAGTGAAAATCTTAGCCAAGGCTGAGTTGCAGATGACGACAGTTGAGTGATAACTTTTGAGTGACAAAGTGATAAAAAGCTGGACTAATGTTGTTTTCACCACTAGACACACCTTTAAATAAAATAAATGGAGCCTGATGTTGAATTGTCAGATTTCTATGGAAAGTATGAAGTTATTATTTGATGCTTCTGTGTTTGCTGTTTGTTGATTCGCTGTTCCTGACCTTGTGTGGACAATCCCAAACAGATCTTTACTGATAAAATATTGTACAGGACAATGGGGGCAATTTGTTGTTCTACTGTGGCTGTTTACAGTAGCACGGCTAAGTTAACAGAGCTGTAACGTAAATGTTGTCCGATACAGCACGTAGAGATTAGAAGACACAGTGTTATTTTGACTGATAAAGATGTGTGTAAACAATGAGCTTCAAACTTTTATAGTTAAAAGAGTGTGAAAGTATATGGGTCTTTTTATGAAACTGGGCTTATTTTGATATCTGGCGCTTTTTTTAGACCCAACGACAAAAGATAAATTTAGACATATTTCCCCCAGGATGGACCTACTGATGACCTCAGATAAATGCAAAAAAAAAAATATACTCTTGCTCTGAGCCATCCCAAAATTAATATATTTTTAATAAAATATTGGGGCCAAAAATAGAACCGAAATTGGGACATGAAAAGCTATCTAGGTGTTGATGCATTTGATCTGGAAAATATGGCTTGAAATTGTCTTATATATGGTATAAATAAAGAAACTGTGTTAAATTTGATGATCCTTATCATTTTTCTAATCCAGATGTGGGTTTTTCATTCAAGGTTTCGTAATCCATCGTGTCCACTCATGTTACATGTGGAACCTTGCCATTTATGAATAAATGAATGAGTGTTTTATTTATTTTTAAAATGTGACAGTTCGTATTAATGAATATTTACACATAAATATGAGAGATTAAAAAAAGCTTACAAATAATACCATAACTGAAGTAAGACATACAAAAAGATAAACAAGCAACAACACACAGTTCACACAGACAAAAACAGGGACCATGGCAAGCCACCAGGCAAATACTGCTTAAGGTTTGCACATGAATTATATTATAAATATCCCATTGTCGCTATTACACATGACCATATTGCAAATATCCCATTATACATGTTTATATTGCAACACACAAAAAAATTTAAACACAAATAAATCGCGAGTGATTTTGCAACAGAGGTCATTTTTGTTAAACACTCTGCCTTGCATATTTACTTCCATGCCCTAAAATGTACCTGCAAGAGAAGAAAAATATATTAGAAAACAAAATAGCATGTAATTTTTGTGTTATTTTTACCGTGTTAAATGCTAATTTTTGTATGCACGTATCAAATAAAAATGTGTTCAATCTAAAAAAAATTGTTTACTTTATTTCAGTACATATTTATTTTTAAAATAGACCCAAAGTGCTTCCAAACTTGCTTCAGGTTTTAATTTTTAGGCCCTCTGTCCTGCTTTTAGGGACCAGTTTCATAGAAGCACCCATATATGTATATGTAAAAATATATACTTATATAGTATAGGTACAGTGGTACCTTGATTTATGAATTTAATTCATACCGTAACTCAATTTCTTTGTATACCAAATCAATTTTCCCCACTGAAATTAATTAAAATGCCATTAATGCGTTCCAGAACCGTAAGTCAAAATACATCGAGATAATGTCTTGCATTTCCAGAACTTATTTATAACCTATGAGTAATGTGCTTTGAACCCATGTGTAAATTATTTTGACATTTGTTGACGTATTTGACGTGTTCTGGATGATCTCTTTTCACCACTTCCAGACAAAATGTTTCAGCACCTCCCCTCTGAACAGTGACAGGACTCTTTGTTGTGCAGCAGGAGATAATACCTGTAATTTAGAATTGCAAAAAAAAAAAATTAAAAATAAATAAAGTAAAAAGAAAAAAAAACATTTAAATTAAATAATCATTATTAATTTTACAAAGCCACAGGGAGCGGCAGCAAAGGGTTGAAAGACAGGAGGAACCCATCACGGACAACACGCTGAGTTTTCATTGGTATAAGTTATCTATAAGTTATTGAAATGTTCAAAAAAAAAAAAAACGTTGATAGTTCAGCTTGTGTTAGCATTTCAGATCAATTTTGATACACTGGCATACGCTCCCTGAATTCTTAAGGTGTGACAGGGCCTTTCTGTGGCATGTTCAGCTCGTGTAGAACAACTGTAAATATTCTTTATAGCTTTTTTAAAAATGTGTTGGTTTTACATTTATATATTTCTTATTGTGTACCTGTTCGTTGTACTGACTGAATACTCTTTTGCTCTTGCGTGCTTTGTTGTACTCCACTCTTGCAGCTGTAAATTTGGAATTTCCCCTTGTGGGACTAATAAAGGAATATCTTATCTTATCTTAACCTCCTGACACCCAGGAAAGTACAAGTTTTGGCTTTGTTTTTTTTTTTTTTTTTTTTTTTTCTTAAATTAAATAATTGCCTATATTGGAAACATCATGACGCAACTTTTTTTTTATTTTTTTTTTTTTTTGTATTTTTATTTTTATGGAATAATCCTTTGCAGTACACTTTTTTTTTAACATATATAAAACTGTGAAACTCTTATCCACAAATGTGGTCTTAGGAGGTTCAGATAGTGTTATTTTTGACTGATATGACCCATTTGGATGTTCAGAGGCTCCACGGAAACACCGTCATCTTCTACAACATTGATTCACCAGTTAAACCCATGGAGTTGGATCAATGACAGTGGATGGAAACACTTTTTTTAAAATGTTCAATTAATGGTAGATTTCATTGAAAAAGTCAGTTTTTTCTTCAGTTTTCTCTGTTTCGGATATAATAACCTTCACCTTTAATCTGAGCTTTTTTGAACATCTACTGTACATGATCAGTAAATTAAAAATAAGAAAATACTTGATTTTCACAGAAAATTCACAAAATACCATTTGATACAATAAATGGTGATGAGAGGTTAAATAGAGAGAAAAAATAATTTTGGAACTGACACAAAAGTCACACTGGGTCTTTATGGGATATATAAAGTACATACTTATATAATATAGTTCCCTTTGTAGGTATTTCTACAGTCTGTGGAGATGTAGCAGTAATTCTTTGTTTGTGTTGCCACGGTGGCATCCTGGTACACAATTTCCTCCCACAGCTGATGTTTTGGAGCATCAACATTAGATATGACTTCCAACAAAACAACCTGCGACCTTTTCATTATTGCGTCCAAGTATTTATTTAATGCTCTCTGTAGATGCACTAAACAAAATAACCATGATGAAGAAGTGCATCCACACGTGCCAGATGCATCGAAATGCCAGAGATGTATAAATGTGCAGATATTTCACTCAGACCAGATAGATGTGTTTAAATGATATATGTGACATTTCCCCAAGGAGACTGGTTTTAAAAGAATAATCCATTTTTTTTGTCACAAACCACTGAGACCAAACACAATGAAAAGCACTCACTCATTGTCTTTCACCTTAATTAAGCCATCCATCACTGGCTGTCTGATGCGAGGGAATAGTCCAGGGCACAGGAACGAAGAGACAGTGGGAGTAAACTCCCACCAAGCGCTTTAATATGAGTATCATTAAAAGTAAATCCAACCCTCAGAGACGGTGTTTTCACAGAGAAATTCCTCAGGAGTGTTTGTTGTCCTGAAAATAAGAATTTAGTTTTGTTTTTTTAACCCTTAAAGACCCAGCGCTACTTTTGTGTCAGTTCCCGAATTGATTTTTTTCTCGATTTATCTTTTCTTAAGTGATTTATCGCCATTTATTCTAATATTATTCTCTTTATTTTGCATTTCCCCACTGTACATCTTGCATTTTCCTATATTTAATTCGCAGATCATGTAGATGCTCGTGAAAGCTCAGAGTATTTTCAAAGGTTATTATATCAAAAGCAGACAAAAATGAGAAAAAAAGGGAGCTGAATATAAACCAAGTCTTTCCATCCACTGTCATTAAGTAATTTAACTAATGACAACTATGGTTAGAGTGATGGTTAAAGCATTGATTAATGTTTTTGGATTAGTATTAATCCAATACTAGTGATGTGTGACAAAAAGTGTGTTTTCCTCCAGTGTAATTTGCTTTGTCTTATTGTATTTACTACAACTTTAGCCCATAAACACCCAGTGCCAGTGCTTTTTTCAGTGAAAATCTGGTATTTTTTCTATATTTAATTTACTGATCATGTAGATGTTCATTAAATCTCAGATTAAAGTTTAGTGTTGTTATATCAAAAATAAAGAAAACTGCCAAAAACTTTTTCTTTTTTTTCAGCAAAATATATCAATAACTGAGCATAAAAAACAAGTGTCTCCATCCATTGCGACTGATCCAACTCCATGGGTTTTATTGGTGAATCAATGTTGTAGAAGATGAGAGTGTTTCTACAGTAACTATGGAGCCTCTGAACGTCCAAATGGGTCATATCTGATGACCATGAAAAGATAACAAATTGTATTTTACACCAATTATTTACATGTATTGGTATGATTAGTCGATCGATGATTATTTAACTTTTTATATCAGTAAATGATTTTGGTCTCTAGTGGGTGTTGGTCATTTCCACGTACATTACAGTGACAGTGACAGTTACAGTGAGGCAACAATCTCAGGTCCAACGTGATCTACAGGAGGGGTGTCAAACTCATTTTCTTCCAGGGGCCATATTCAGCCCAATTGTGATTTTATATTGGCTGGACCAGGAAAATAATAGCCAAATAGTTTATAAGTAATAACTCCACATTTTTCTCTTTATTTTAGTGCAAAAAAACAACATTCAATAATGAAAATATTTACATTTACAAACTATCCAAATAAAAACGATGTGAATAACCTGAAAAGACTGAAATTTCTGATGAAAAATAAGTGCAATTTTAACAATATAATGCCTCAACTTATCATTGACACGTGCGTAACGGATCAGATCGACAAAGGCACAAAACAGGCAGAATAGATGTTAACTTCACTGACCTTGATTTTCTACATGACAGTAAAGAAATGTGGAAAAAAAAAAAATCACAAAACTAATAATCTTGTCATGTCGTCCAATAACACGCTAAGGTTGAAATGTTGAATTTCAGAGTATTTCTATGAGTGCTCTATAAAGGCTTAAGGATGACAAACAGGCCAATAGGGATTGAACCAGCCAGCCGACAATCGAAGGGAAAGAAAGGCGAGAAATGAGGCTGGATTTGGCTGCCACAGTAAAGGATTGTAGCATCACTCGTTTGCTCCAACCTGTTTTATTTTTAATGTCAATCAACTTGTAGGGCTACACTAAAGCCTGCTTTTGTATGTTTAGGGTCTCCTGCTGGGACAGGACATGCAAAATGGCACGAAAAATCAAAGGGCTGCTATACGTGGACAGACATTTGTTGATGGAGACATGCACAAATGGTGTCTAAGCCTTGTATCGTATAATCTCCCCAGAGGCATCAACCTGTTTTACCAGGAGAGACAGGCTTCACTGTCTGTCACTGATCTGATCAAAGTAAAACAGAATAGATTTAGCTGAATTTGGGTCCTAAATTTGTAAAATCACTATCTCCAAATGCAGTCTGTAGCTCTCTAACGCTCCTTTTACTTGTCACTCACTAATAATACACCGAGGGATCAAACCAGACAAAACACAGCAGGTGTCGGAGTAGAAGTAGGTCGACACTAAAGGTGAGAGTCTGTGTTTGTGTGTTGCCATATGTGTGTCACTGTTGGGGATCACTTCATTTTTTTTTTTTTTCAGCCTAGTATGTCAAGGTCTGAGTGTCATTCATCTTCTGGCTGAACCCGTGTCATCTGTCAGACGGCGTCATTCTTACACCTACTGAAGATCACTGATGACTTCAGACAACGTACATATTGAAAACAAGGACGCAAGGAGGACGCAACAGAGCTCAAGATGTTACCTGCCTAGTCTTGCTTCAGTATTTTTTATACATGTTGACTTCACCCCTTGGCCCCTCCCCCTTACAACCTTCAGATTGCGCGTCCACGTGAAAGCGTAGGGGTGTCCCGATTCTCGATGAGTCGGAGGGGAAGGCCTTGGCCGTGGAAACAGAGATTTTTCAGGACCACACTATAAACAGAGGGGCATGAGAAATCTCCCATAATTCTGTTCGAATCATCGGTGAGATGGAGGTAAACAGCAAAAAAGAAGCACGCAAAAGTACGTGAAACAACTTAATCATTCGATTGACTGTTTAATGCTGTTTCGATGTGTTATAGATCGCATTTCTGCGGTTTGCGGTTGATAGCCGGCAGCAAAAAGATGCCCAAAGCCCATGCAACAGAGCATGGTGAATTATTTTGGAAACACAACTGTTTATAGCACCATCAATGACTGTTGATGATGTAACAGGTCTCGAAAGGTTGTCTCATTTCATGGGGGAATGTTTCAACCCCTACCCCTTGCGACTCCGTTACAAGGGGTAGGGCCAAGTACAAGGGCCAAGGTGTAGGGGTAAAGGGGAGGGCCAAGGGGTGAATTGGGACTGAGCCATAATCTGGTGACTGTTGAAAAGACTCTAACATGACTGGAAGCCTCTTTGTTGCACATGTGTGGAGTATAATTCAAGTACCAGCACAGCTCCATTCATTCATAATAAAGCTGCATCCATACCTACAACGCAGTGGGAAAGCTGTGAAAAATGTTGATAAAATTAGACAGAATGAGATGATTTGCAAATCTCGCATTGTATTTGAAAAACAGAAAACATAAGGTTTCAATGTACAATTTTCACCGTTTATCGAGCGAGTGACTATTTTTGGTAATTTCCACATACAGCACATTACAAGATAGATGTTTCGTAGTGAACGTGGAAACGCCGTCATCTTCTACAACGTTGATTCAATAGTAAATCCCACAGAGTTTGAAAAATTATATATTTTATGTTCACTTAATGATATGTTTTACTGAAAAAGCCCCTTTTTCTGCAGATGTCTCTGTTTTTGATATAATAACCATCAGCTTCAATCTGAGCTTTTATGAACCTTATCATGTTAAGTAAATTAAATATAGGAAAATACCTGATCTATGCTGATAAAGTGCAAAATACAGAGGATAATATTATAATAAACGGTGATAAATTACTTAAGAAACGTTAGATACAGAGCAAGTTTCATTTGGGAACTGACACAAAAGTAGTGTTGAGACTTTATGGGTTAAAGGTGTCGTACATTTAGTTAGACAAAGCAAATTACACTGGAGAAAAACACACCTTTTGTCACACATCACTTGTATTGGATTAACACTAATCTGAAAACCCTTAATAAATGTTTTAACCATTACTCTAACCATAATTGCCATTAGTTAAAATGAAAAACCCTTGTGGAAGTGTCCTTTTTTTTTGGAAATTAGTGCCACCGTGCCTCATTTAGCTCGTTTTCCCCTGGGATCTGAAAATCCATTAAGAATAACAATAGACGTGCAGCTAAATGTTCTATACTACTCTGACTTTGTGATTTCCCTGCTGAGTTCTGTTTCCCAATATGGCCGTCAAGCCATATGCGCACCTATGACCGTATTAACCTAGCTGAATGTTACAAGCCACAAGAGTGAGATTATACCACCCAGCCCTCCCACTTTTAAAGCTCAGCACTTATGGGATGATCCGGAACTGCTAACTCGTGTAAGCGCTGATCCGCAGATAATATAGGAGGAAAAGAGAAGGTAGATGTAAAAGGGTAAGTGTCACTTGTTATCAATTTGTTATCCTGGAAGATTTGCTGGTGGAGTGTGTTCATTGCACGTAGCGGCCAACCTTTAGTGTCTTCCTGCTTTTCTCACGAGGAAAACGCAAAGAATTGAGGAAACTTTCCACTTATTCACAGATCACAGGGTATTAAAGGGTTTAAAGTAATGAATTGTTTAAATTACATAAAAAGTAAAGAGTGATTTGCGTATTTACACAAGTGTCAGCGACTGATCGAGCCAGGGAGAGGCACTTTTGTTCTTTCGTAAATCAAAGCAACCTGGGAAATCTATATTTTTTGTAGAATGCTGGCTAAAGATCTTGTGGTATTCCAGTTTTAATTTGGGATACTAGGACACATAAACTATCTTTTATTGTAAATAGTCTGTGTGTACTCATTATAAAGGACTGTATTTCACTTGGGTATTGCACACCAGAAACAGAAAATCAAAGCAATCTGTGCCATTGTACAAAACACTGGCACCTATCCCCTTGTAGAACTTTAAAATATAGGCTTTTTTTTTTTTTTTTTTTTCTACTCAGATTGTTAAAGCACATTTTAGCAGCGAAAAACGTAAGGATTGAGGACATGATCTTGCAGATTGTGTATGTTCTCCTCAGAAGCCTGCACCTGGGATCTCTTTAAAAACCAGCAATAAGAGCAAAACGCTTGCTAAAGTCAGATCTGAGATGCTTAAAGGACTTAAAATGGAGCTGGATTTCCTAAATTCAGACAAAAGACTAGTCTCCAACAGAATAATACTGCTTAGAGCTGTCTGTCAGGAAAAGAAATACATATTCCCTTGCTGAGTATGTTTTTTCTCGACGTCCATCCTCTTTTTTTGCATTTATACAGTGCATTACAAAAGTAATGCATGACAGTAACTGATTACTTTTTTGCTGTAACGCAGTAGTGTAAGCATTACTAGTCAATTTTCAGTAATATTTTACTTGCTACATGTTCAATAGCGCTTGCATTACAACACACTTGTTGACCATAATTTAACTGGTCAAATGAAAAAAAGATAAACAAAAAACAACAAGACTGTGAGACCTTAAGGAATCAAAAATGCATCAGTAAAGTTCTATTTCCTGTTGGTGTGCAGCCAATGGGTGAAGACGGCAGAAGACAGTACATTGGCCACATGGACATATGTTCATTACTAACCCTAACCCTGCTTTAAGAAGCTACTTAGCATGATCCCTGTGATCAGCAATGACAATTTAAGCTAATGTTTCTATGACTAGTTTCAACTCTTTATCGATTGTGGATTTATCTACTGGTGCCTCCTGTTTGAACATGTAAAATGTTGAAAAAATAGTGTTACGTAGCATTACTCACTGAGCTGTCCCTCCACATGTACTCCAGGGCGCTAATTTATACGTAAAAAGAGTCGTAACGCATTACAATTCTGAGACAGTAATACTATAAGATAAGGAATTACTATTACCCATAAAGACTCAGTGCTACAAATGTGGTAGTTCTCTATATTTAACTTATCTTAAGTGATTTATCGCCATTTATTAAAATATTATCCTCTGTATTTTGTGTTTTTACCGAAAAAATCAGGTACTTTCCTATATTTAATTTACTGATCATGTAGATGTTTGTAAAAGCTCAGATTAAAATGGAGGGTTATTATATCAGAAACAGAGAAAACGAAAGAAAAAGTGACTTTTTCAGCAAAATACATCACTAACTTAACATAAAGCCAGTACTGCTGCTGAATCAATGTTGTTGAAGATGACAGTGTTTCCACATTCACTATGGAGCCTCTGAACGTCCAAATGGGTATGATGACCATGAAAAGATGACAAACTGTATTTTACATCAATTATTTACATGTATTGATAGGATTTGTGGATCAACAGGTATTAAACATTTAGATCAATAGATGGTTTTGGTCGACAGTGGTGGTTTGGATCTTTATGGGTTAAATAATAGTAACAAGTAATCTGTAATGCATGACAGTTTGGAAGTTGCACA
>JAPQRP010000014.1:12257585-12281887 GCA_037367295.1 Apogon hyalosoma
GTTCAGAGGCTCTGTAGTTACCGTGGAAACACCGTCATCTTCTACAACATTGATTCACCAGTAAAACCCATGGTGTTGGATCAGTGACAGTGGATGGAAAAACTTGTTTTATGTTCAGTTAATGATATATTTTGTTGGAAAAGCCACTTTTCCCAATTTTTTTTTTCAGGATTTTTATCCAATAACATTTTAATTTACTGTGAGATTGTATAAACATCTAAATGATTAGTGAATTAAATGCAGGAGAATATCAGATTTTTGCTGAAATAATGCAAAATGAATAAGGTAACATTACAATAAATTGTAATAAGAAAGGTTCAATACAGGGAAAAATTATTTGGGAACTGCCACAAAAGTAGCACTGGGTCTACAAAGCCTCTGAACGTCCAAATGGGTCATATCTGATGACCATGAAAAGATGAGAAACTGTATTTTACAGAATTTTTTTTACATGTATTGATAGAATGAGTGGATCAACAGTAATAAATAGTTTTGATCAGCAGATAGTTTTGGTTACCAGTGGATGTTTTAGTCTTTATTGGTTAAGTAGTTTATCACCATTTTCTTGCATTTTGCATATTTCAGTGAAAATCTGGTATTTTCCTTTATATATTTATAAAGGACCCAGTGGGCAGTGGGTCTTTATGGGTGGAGTCAAATTGCTCATTGACATTAGCAACCATATGTGTATATATATATATATATATATATATATATATGAACATTCACTCACAAGTGGCAGCTGTCAGACATTACATACAACCAATGTCGTCTCATGAAAACACTATTTTCTTGTTTGAGGATAAATTAAATAACTCCCACTGAGTCATGACACACTGGATGTTTATGTAAATTGAGCAGACCGATTACCATTTATATTTTGCTTTGTAGGCTTTTGGTAAAAAAAAAAAAAAATCAAACATAATCTCAGCATGATGATTAAAGTACAAAAATTAAAAATAATTTAGAAAGTCTAAAATTAAAGTACATGATCAGAATATTAGATATCGGAAAATACCAGATTTTATCTGAAACTAAATGCAAACTGGAAAAACCCAAACATCTAAAATGCTTAATGCCTGCTGATCCACTAATCCTATCAATGCATGTGAATAACTGGTGTAAAATACAGTTTCTCATCTTTTCATGGTCATCTGAAATGACCCATTTGGACATTCAGAGGCTCTGCAGTTGCCGTGGAAACACGTCATCTTCAACATTGATTCACTAGTAAAACCCATGGAGTTTGATAAATGAGAGTGGATAGACACACTTGTTTTTACATTCAATTAATGATTGTTGTTGATATAATAACCGTCAAATGTAATCTCACCATGATGATTAAAGTACATGATCAGTAAATGAAATATAGGACAATACCTGATTTTCACTGAAAAAAAAAGCCAAATACAAAGGATAATAAAATGATAAATGGTGATAAATCACTTAGGAAAAGTTAAAGAGAAACATTAATTTGGGAACTGAGGCAAAAGTAGCTCTGGGTCTTTATGGGTTAAATTCATAGTGTAATAAATGCAACAATCAGAATGCAAGTCAAATCAAAATACCTGAAACTAAAATGCACAGAAATAGACACCTTAGTGTGATTTGCAATGGTCTCTCGTGTGCCAGGCTGATTGTTCATGCAACCCATGCAGTATTTATTAAAATTTTTCCACCGCGTGTTGATCAGTGTCCGTGATGACGCACAAAGAGGGATATGCAAATTTAAGCACTCCGTAACTCTAACAAGCGCATCGTTTCCTGTATGAGTCAAACAGAATTAGCTGGCTGACTTGCTTTCCTACTTGTAAATTAATAAGGGCTTGCGTGTTGCATCATTTCTTCTTTTCTGTTTGTTTGTGAATCTTCCTATCCAGGCCCTGTGGATGTTATTACTCTACTCTGTCTCTCTGTACTTCATGCTTGTAGCCTCCACACACCAAGCTCACAGGTACAGTGCCGAACACATCACAAGTAGCTGACGTCAACGCTGCTGTAACAGCTCTAAGAGCCCCTCCACAGGAGCCGTTTTTTAACAAGCACACCCACACTCTGCCAACTTCAGCCTCGCTATTGTCCAAATACAAGCAAACTGTCACTCACTGTGCTCTGGGAGGCGAGCGCAGTAGGAAAACAATAGTTTTCCCATCATGACGAGTCCATTTTGGATGGTTAAACTGGAGCCAGGCGTAATCTTTTTAGCAACTCCATATCTCATGAGCAGAAATCAAATAACGCTGTTGGATTTTAGGATTGTCTTTTTTTTTTCCTTGTCAGTACTATTCAGTGCTATTTTCAATAGCCACATTAGTATGTCTCTCTCTCACAAGTGAGAAAATGAGTTTTTCTACCTCCCACCATTTCATTATCTGAGTGATCTCCCAGTGCGCAGTCTAATTCCTTTAGCAAGGCCCCGCTTTCTGCAGACTCCTCACCACACTTTGAAAGCCACAGAGATAGAAACAAAATGGGGACAAGCAGAGAAAGAGAGCAGGAGATACACTGAGGTAATGAATGGAATTTTACAGTAAATCAGAAACACGGTGAAGTCTGTGCAACGGCGTATGAGTGCGTTTCAGAGATGCACCTACAAAGATGCAAAACAAGCCACCCACATGCAAGCTTCATCCCACACCTTCACACTGTCAGTCTGCATCTACACAGATCAATTTCACCAGTAACAATGGAGCGTCTAATTGCAAGCTGATACTTTTTTTTCCCTCTTTGAAAAGAACAAGAGTCAACCTCAAGGTCAAACAACACACTATAAATTCCCTTTAAGCGTTAGTTGATATTATTTTTCTTAGCGCATGTGGTAAAGTAGTCAGGTGGAAAAAAGGTAGAGCTGGAAAAGTTAGAAAAAGGAGTGAAAATAAGCCTCAAACTTGTCATTACCAGCTTGTATGGATTTGTCAGAAATCACCGCAGATCTCCAGTTTATCAGACGAGTAATTTACTCGTCGTTGGTTGTACAACAAAGTCTGTGGAAACACTTGAATGGGTCGTCTGTGGTTTTGGAGAACGTTTTAAAAGACAGAAGAAGGAATCTGGTGCCATTGTGGAAAATAAACAAGGACGAGAGACAAAAATGCAGTTGAACATTGTCAGACGTTTACCCATCAAACACCCAGCTAAAGCGTTTCATCAGGACTGTGGGCGGGATTTGATTAGCTGTGACTGTCATATGGAGCTAAATCTGGAAACAAATGCATTCACATGACAGACTATTTACAATACTGCCACTGTTGAGGTGATCAGACTGAATGGATTAAACCACAGACACAAGAACGTTAGCTTTGCGAACCAAAAATATGTGTCGTACCCGCCTTTTGTAGATACATATTAGTTATGTAATCCCTAAGCCTAAAATGATCTTTTTTTCTTATTTTGACTTACTAAAAGGTTAGAAAATATGCTGTGAGTGAGTCCCATTTTTCCAGAGTACTCTTTTTTTTTTTTCCAGATCTTTCAAAATCTAGCAGTCATTTACAATTTACCGCATGTTATGATTCTGCTAAAATGGCTTCTAGCACAGGTATGAGTGAAATTACCATAAAGACTCAATATGACCTATAAAGCGCAACATCTCAGGTGTCAGAAACCGCTGGAATTTTTCCAATCGTACAAACAATGTAAGAGTTACAGCCATCCAAACTGTACATGCACAGTGTGTGTGTCAGCAATGACACATCAGGTTTTAAAGGGTTAAAGCATCCATACAAGTGCCTCCAACAAAAATAAATAAAAAAAAAATAAAAATAAAAAATCAATTACCTGTTTTTATAATCAAGTTTTAGCAGTGATTGAATGGTTCAGATTTGGAAAAGGTGCCAGGGCTTGGTTGAACATAAGGAAATGTCAGCAAACTCTATTTAGTGACATTTAAACTCTCTAAATTTACAGGAATCCAGTCTGCTACATTTATACATCATCCGACTACATCTCCTCCAAAATGTCACTTTTATTGTACATTAACTGTCAGTATTATTGTACTATACCTCACTCAAACCCACTGGTTTTGTCATATATATGGGAACTCTATCTTACTTGTGTATTTAATGTTTTTATTACATGTTTCTTACCTGCTCCATGTTCTACATTTGCACCAAACCACTGAAGCAAATGCCACGTAATGTGAACCCTGTTTACTTACATGACAATAACATGATTATGGTCATTTGAAATATTGCATCTTAGCTCTGGATTATTAGGTTTTTGCTGATTAATTACCTAACATCTTTCAATATAAGCAACAAAGACACTTAAAGTCCACCAGTGTTTTGCTTTTGTACATAATAACAGATAAAACTGACTTTTTCAAAAAAATTATCATTAATTAGACATAAAAACAAATATCTACATCCACTGTTATTTGTCGAAATACGTGAGTTTTACTGTTGAAAATGTTGCAGAAGATGATTATGGAGCCTTTAAATGTCCAAATAAAACACATGTGATGCCACTGAAAAGCTGAGACACCACATTTGACCTGGATTATTCAATGTACCAAAAGGATTCATGGTTCAAAAATTACCAAACATCTTAGATCAATAGATCTTTTTGGCTGCTAAGGTCTTTGAGAGTTAAACTTCCCAACAAAACATAGTTGAAGTGCTGAGAAAAGGCCGAAAGGTGACAGAATGGATAAAACACAGAATCAAGGTTATTTGAACTACAGAGAAATGCTGATATAAATTGCATTTTTGGTTCACAAATGGAGAAATGAAGCAGTAGCAATAGAGAAACCTGCGTCCTACGTCTTGAAGGTGAAGGAGTCAGATGAAAAATACAATCCCCAGACAGTGTTTTGCTGTATTAACTCTTTAAAACCTGACGCATCATCCCTGACACACCCTGTGCATGTGCAGTTTGGATGGCTGTAACTCTTTGTTTGTACAACTGGAAAAAATTCCAACGGTTTCTGAAACTAGAGACATTGTGCTTTATAGGTATGATTGGGTCATTACGGTAATTTCACTCACGCCTGTACTAGAAGCTGGGGAAGAAGCCGTTTTAGCAGAATTATAACATGCAGTTAATTGTAAATGACTGCTAGATTTGGAAAGATCTGGAAAAAAAAAAAAAAGTGTTCTGGAAAAAAGTGCTCTGGAAAATTGGGCAAATGGACTCGCTCACAGTGTGTTTTCTAACCTTTTTATAGTAAAAATAAGACAAAAATGTCCAGGTGGACCATTTTACGCTAAGGATCATCTAAGCTGCATCTGCGTCCATACCAGTGCCAGCATCTAACCTAAAAATGATTAAATTACCAGTTTTTATCATCAAGTTTTGGCAACTGAATTGTTACGGTTTGGAAAAGATGTCAGGGCTTGGTTTAACGTAAGGAAATGCCAGCAAACTCTATTTAGTAATGTTTAAACTTCCTAAACGTACAGGAATCCAGTCCGCTACATTTATACATCATCCATCTAAATCTCCTCTAAAATGTCACTTTCATGGTGCATTTACTGTCTGTATCTATTGTTTTATTTGAAATATAGCATTTTAGCTCTGAATTATTAGGTTTTTGTCAAATATTTACCTAACAACTTTCAATATTAGCAAAAAAGACATTTAAGGTCCATCAGAAACCACCTGAGAAAAGGCCAAAAGTGGGAAGAAAAAAAAAAAAAAAAAAAGGCAAACGGACTCAGTCACAGCATATTTTCTAACCTTTTAGTTAGTCAAAATAATAAGAAAAAAAAAGTCCAGGCAGATCATTGTAGGCTTAGGGTTTAAAGAGTTAACCAATTATCGTGATGTCATTTCGTTCACTCTGTAAAGTGACGTCACTCGCGAGGACATCGGGGCCGGATTCCAAGCGCACGCAGATACACGCACATCGGAGCACAGCGCCGGACGGGCTCTAGTTAAATGACTTGACACTGTGAGGGAAGCCATACATCAACCTGTTGTTTTTTTGGCCAGGCATCACCAGGCTCGGCTGGGGAGTCAGTAATGCTATGGTTGCCATTTATCAAACGACAGGGTTACTGCGGCTCCGGATCAACGGGTGCTGCCGCCATAAACAAACAAACAAAACGGGAGGCCTGATGAATACAACTAGCTGCCCAGAGGGAGCAAAAGAGGGAGAGCAGGATAGAAAAGGGGGAAGAAAAAAAAATCTGATGCGCCACAGTCAGACAGAAAAAACCCTGACAATGAAGACTAAATAAAACATGAAACATACTGTAGCATCCCCCTATCGCTCTTCCACCATCTGCACAGGGACTGACAGAAAAAAAACACATCTGTAAAAGCTTTGATATATCTCCTGGTGCATAACCAAATGCATGCACACACATGTCAGCTTATCTTTTCTTTTTTTCTTTTTTTCTTTTTTTTTTTTTTTTTTTTTTACAGTACACGGAAACAATAGATCTTGCATTATTGTGCACAGGGCATCCGTTCCTGACAGTATAATTGCAAACCATTTCATATTTAGGAATCCCCTCTTTGACTTCATTATCCGTGATTCTGATCCAAATGCCATCAATTCTAAAGAAAGGATTTAAAAAAAAGAAAAAAAAAAAAAAAAAAAAAGAAGCTTTCCTAATTTCCATCTGTAGGAAGAAATCAAAGATGATTCTTTTTGCTGCTGGGGTAGGGTGTATTTCTTTTTTTTTTTTTCTTTTTTTTTCATCACATACAATCTCACATTCAACATGAATTCAAAGCCCTTCACTTTATCTTAATCTGTTGTGCATCATCTTTTTCATTCAAAGAAAGAATGCAAATGCATAAAAAAAACACTTACATCTAACCCATAAAGACTCTGTGCTACTTTTGAGAAAGCTCCCAAATACATTTCTCTTAATTTCACCTTTTTTTTAACACATTTATCATCATTTTATCCTCTGTATTTTGCATTTTTTCCACTGTAAATCATGTTTTTTCCTATATTTAATTCACTGATCATGTAAATATTTATTAAAGCTCAGCGTAAATTCAAAGCTTATTATATCAAAAACAGAAAACTGAAGAAAAAGTGACTTTTTCAGGAAATAAAATATAAAAACAAGCGTCTCCATCCACTGTCATTGATCCAACTCCATGGGTTTTACTGGTGAATCAATGTTGTAGAAGATGACGGTGTTTCCATGGTAACTATGGAGTGTCTGAATGTCCAAATGACTATGAAAGGATGACAAACTGTACTTTACACCAGTTATTTACATATATTGATAAGATTAGTGGATCAACAGGTATTAAACAGTTTAGATCAATATATGGTTAGTCTTTATGGGTTAAGACACAAAATACAAGAGGAATCATATATAATTTCTATTTTTTCTTAGAAAAATTTGAGATGCATAATCACAGATTTATATAAGTTAGATCTGGACAAAACTATAGATTTGTTCCGCTCTGCTTGAGAACATAATTGAGTCAAAGAAAGAAAAAAAAAAAAAAAAAAAAACAGTACAGAAGTCATTTCACAGTCATATTTAGTTAAAACATTCTGTCATTCTGCGGATCAGTGTCCTAAACCAATTTAATAAACAGAATTATAGCTTCGCTCGTAGGCATATTTGTTCAGCAGATGGCTTTAGAGTCTGTTTTGAGACTTTTAAATGCAGATGCACTGGATTATTTCTTGAAGTTAATTCAACAGTCTGGGCGTTAGGAGTGTTAACTGAGCAGCTGATTAGAACAAAAAAGTTGACGGCTGACACTAAAAGAGCTACTCAGGGTAAGAAATTTGCAACGGCTGCTGTGAGGAGCTGCTGAAATTAACCTATAAAGACCCAGTGCTATTTTTGTGGCTGTTCCCAAATGAATTTCTCTCTAGATTTCACCTTTTTTAAGAGCTTTATCACCATTTATTTATAATATTATCCTCCGTATTTTGCATTTTTTCAGTGAAAATTACACTTTTTGATAGCTAATTTACTGATCATGTAGATGTTCATTAAGGCTCTGATTAAACTTGAGGGTGAAACAGAGAAAACTGAAGAAAAAGGGATTTTTTTCAGCAAATATGTCATTATCTGAACATAAAACAAGTGTCTATCCACTGTCATTAACCCTTTCATGCATGAATTATGAAAAAAAAGGATCTAGATTTTTTTTAGATTGATTTTATTACTCAAAATTAGGCCAAAGTTGAAATGCATTTTGCATTTTTTTTAATATGGTTTTATTAAGAAGATACTTAACCTCCTGAAACCCAGGAAAGTACAAGTTTTGGCTTTTTAATTAAATAATTGCCTATATTGGAAACATCATGATGCAACATTTTTTTCAGATGTGTTTTTTTTTAATTGTATGGAATGTCTTCTGCGGTGGACAGTTTGTTTTTTTTATATATATATAAAGCTGTGAAACCTATAGCTGGGTTAATTTTATGAGATCACAGTGCACTCCAGATTCTAAAACTAAGATGCTACTTTTTGTCATTGTATTGCTTAAGGTTTTTAGAGACTGCCCCCATGTGGTTTGGAGAATATTGCCTTTATAACCCTTTGGAAAGTGAGTTAAACTGTGTCCACAAATGTGGACGTCATGCATGAAAGGGTTGATGAAACTCCATGGTAGATGACAGCGTTTCCATGGTAACTACGGAACCTCTGATTGTCTGAATGGGTCATATTGATAGAATTAGTGGATCAACAGTTAATAAACATTTTACATGAACAGATGATTTTGGCCGGTGGATGTTCGGGTCTTTACGTGTTGAAATCACACTAGACTAGATAAACAAAACAACATAAAATAGCTCCCTTGTCCGTCACACTGCACATTTCTATGCATTTACGAGGATATTACAGGAGCTGCTGTTCATACATAACGCATTTGATCACAAAACAATCCGGCATAAACATGAAACTGCATTTCCAGAGGACATGACCAGATGCTGAGCGCTCCACCCAAACCAAAAGCATTTAAGGAACGAAATCTGATCGGTAATTATTGCAACGTGTGGCATGTGGAGGGAGGTGCGGAGAGCTGGAGAGTCGCGGCGATGCTGGTGGGGCTAAAAACCGGTTGAGTGCTGATGAACATTTGAGCATTTCTACATGCCTGAAGGAATTCCATTAACCACTCTGATTAAAGTAATCATTGGAGCCATCGGTGCCTGTCAGATGCCATCCCTGCCCTCCCAATTACCCAGATCTCCTTGAACTCAATTGCTCACATCATCATGGAGACTGGGGTGGCAAGCAGGCAGTGAGGCTGCGCTGAGCATGAGACATCTCCGGAGGGGGGGTCGGCGAGGCAACAGTCAAGCATATGGAATGTGTCCACCCCCTCTCTCTATTACTATACACTGGCTGGCCACATATTAGCATAATTACCATTTACACATTTTGTCATGTCAAGTAGTGTGTGGTCCAAATGTAGGAAGAAAGAGGCAAAAAAAACAAAAGGAATTGTTAGCGTTTCTATTGTGCACATGGTTGAGTATTGTCATTTTAAAGATTTAAGGTAAATCAGCATATTGAATATTAGCAATATTTATTACTGGTAGTACTGATTAACTGATATGCAAGTAAAACACAGGCATTCATGGATCATGTTTAGGAATCTAAACATACTTAATCCATAAAGACCCAGTGTTACTTTTATGGCACTTTCCTTTTTTTTTTTTTTTGTCTTTCTTAAGTGATTTATCACCATTTATTATACTATTATCCTCTGTATTTTGCATTTTTTTCCATGAAAATCAAGTATTTTTATACATTTAATTCAAAGATTATGTGGATGTTCTTAAAAACTCAGATTGAAGTCGAAGGGTTTTACATCAAAAACAGAGGAATCTGAAGAAAAAGTGACTTTTTCAGCACCGATATCAATAAGTGAACATAAAAAAACAGGTATCATGGATTTACTGGTGAATTAATGTTGTAGAAGATGATGATCATATCTGATAACCATGACAATGCATTTTACACCAATTATTTACATGGATTAGTGGATCAACATTTAAGATCAGTAGATGATTTTGGTTAGTGGATGTTTGGGTCTTTATAAGTTAAATAACATGAAGTTAAAGGTAAACCAGAAAGTATTTCATGTGATTGCAGCCACATGTAAATATTTGTGATTTTTGCTTAATAAATACAGTATTTTCAATTAACTCAATTCACTCACTGGCATTCAATTGTAATACTAGCATTTTAACGCAGTAAAGTTGTGATCTCCATATATTCTCTCCATGATTTTAGCATTCAGCTTTAAAATAATAATAATAATTTAAAAAGCATCAAAATTAAAAAGAAAAAAAAGCATCAAAATTAAAGTGGAAATAGTAGCTTATGACACCATTCTGCATTTTTAAGGTCAGATCACTAACTCAGCAAAATAGGAAAATGTCATATACTCTACACCATTATAGATGAAGCAGGTTTTTTTTTTTTTTTTCATCCAGGGGTCACTTTGAGTGGGTTAATACAGCCCAGTACATGTGAAGCATCACGCTGATTCTATTTATCATAAACAAAACTCTGCCAACACCATCTGATACGTGACGCAACACAGTTTTAGCAAATGTCTCCAAATTCAAATCCAATCTTTTTTTTTTTTTTTTTTTAAATTAGCCTTGTATTTTCAGCCCACGAGTAACTGCCTGTAAGTTAAACTCGACGTGCTGAAAATAGCCGAGTGGTGAGCCAACACTCGGCGCAGCTTGGATGGCTTTCATGCACTGTTCCATTCCGCACTGATTAATTCTGAAATGGTGTGAAGACACAAAGTGTAAGAGAATATCGGAGGACAAACTGTCCATCCTTGTCTCTCCCATCCTTTTTATCTAAAAGAAGTTGGAAGATGCATTGTGTTTTCTGAGCCCGGAGCTGAGAACAAACTCCGACACTTCCTTCTGAACTTTTCTTGCTGCATTTGGCGTCTAGAGCAAAGAGTGAGACTTGTGTGACAGCTACATCTGCACCTATATCACGCCTTGTGTTGCATCACCCACACATCAGATTCACACAATGGGTTTAGCCATAAATCGGGGGGCTCTTGTGTAGCATGAGGCAACAAACTCTGAAATATTTCACCTCTGAAACCTCCTTTTCAGAATACAGATGGTGACCAGTGGATTGGCATTACTGTTTTAACTGCTAACTGGTTGACTGAATTTCATAGCTCTACAACTTCACAGATGGAGTGCATGTAAGATGGGTGCACTGCTTAGGAAAGGCTAGAAATAGAATAATCCAGAAAGGCATGACAAACTCTCTGCCCCTTCTTTTGATGTGCCCATTTGTGTTCAGACCTTAAGAGCCCATTGGCTGATCATCTCTTTAAAACCTGACGTGTCATCCCTGACACACCCTGTGCATATGCAGTTTGGATGGCTGTAACTCTGCCACTGTTTGTGCAATTGGAAAAATTCCAACAGTTTCAGAAACCTGAGACATTGTGCTTTATAGGCTTTACTGGGTCATTACGGTAATTTCACTCATGCCTGTACTAGAAGCTGGAGAAGAAGCCGTTTTAGCAGAATGTCAACATGCAGTAAATTGGAAATGACTGCTACACTGTAAAAATAGGATGTCTAAAAACAAGATAAAAACAGTAAATCTGAGGTAAAAGGTAGTGAACTATAATATGATAATTTCTCTTGACAGGATTTCTTAAATTAAGATTGGTAAATCTAGAAATAAGCATGTCTCAGATGTATGAACACTCTTAAAGCCAGATCAATTATCTAACACTTCTAAATCTAAGTTTTGTTTTGTTTTGTGTTTTTTTTTTATCTTGGTAAGAACCAAATAATTTGCAAAGCAGGGGTGTCAAACATACAGCCCACCAAAGGTTCTAGTCTAAGTCATTTTAGTTCAGGTTCCGCAAACAGACCAATGTGCTCTCAAGTAAAATAATAACATAATAACCCATAAATAATGACGACTACAAGTTTTCGTCTTTAAAAATGACGTGAAAAAGGTAAGAGAAAAAAGTAACATTACACTGTGAAAATATTTACATTTACATTTACAACTGTCCTTTCACAATAAAATGCAAATAATTACATAAATAAATACAAATATGAACAACCTTAAATGTGCAATTTTAACAATATTCTGTCTGTTTTGTGCATTTGCAGATCCACTGTGATATGTAAGTTGTATTAATAATAAACTGAGATGTAATATTGTAAAAATTGCTCTTATTTCAGATCCAAGCTCCAAAATTTTAACAATATTTGCCTGTTACCACATGTTTGTGTAACATTGTGTGTAATGTACATGTATAAATAATAAGCTGAGGCATAATATTGTTAAAAATGCACTAAATATTCAAATGAAATTTCATTTTTCAGGTCATTCACATCTTTTTTTGTAAAATGTAAATATTTTCATAACTTAATGGGGGGGCTGTACTAAAATAAAAAGAAAAACTTTTTGTGTAGGTGATTATGTCATTACTTTACTGGTCCGGACCGCTTGAGATCAAACTGGGCTAAATGTGGCCCCTGAACCAAAGTTTGGTACCCCTGGTTTAATGAGTTAAAAGCATTATTTCAACTTGCAGGAGTCTCTTCCTGCCTCTGTCTGCACACAAACACACATTTATATTCCTGCATTTGGGCTGCACTGCTCACCCGTGACTGTGGGACAGGGTGCTGGGTAATAACAGTAGTAAACTTCAACGCTGGGAGCTCAGCAGGGAAGAATATCCATGCATACACATACATATACAGCAATAACAAACCCATTTGGAATGCATGATTCAGTGATTATGTAATTGTGCTAAAGCAAGTTTTGAGAACATAGCCAAATGAGTTGAATAATATAATATTCAGCGGAACAGACGAAAAGAAAACAGCCTATTTTCATTTTTAAAACATAAACTGGCCAGGTTGAGACCTGAAAATGAACAAGGATTTTCAGGAAAACATGCACCTTTTTTTTTTTTTTTTTTTTTTTTTTAATTGACATTAGGAAAATATATAAATAAATCCACGTCAAAAAACTGTCAACACTGTTTCATCCCATAGGCTAGCAATGCTGGGCGACAGCACACATTTGGCTATGATTCACATCCCCTGCTACATGTATGACACATCCACAGTTACACTGGGTTCCAGGATTCCTCATCTCCCAAATGGTGCCTTCTGTTCTCACTCTGAGCTCCAACAAATGAAAGACCCTGAGCCGGCCGGTTTCACTTTCCTTTTTTTTTTTTTTTTTTTCCATTGAGAAAAGACACCTCACAGAAATTAAAAACGATTTCAAAATGCAAGAATACAGCTGACAGAGGACTGACAGCAGGAACATTTGCCGTCCCCCCGATCGTCATAAATTCAGCATGATCAAAATCATTTCTTTTGCTTCAGAAAACAGGGAACAGATTAAGGTGTCTGACATGGCTGAGGTTGTTTTGTCTCCTTTCCACTGAGATCCGTGTCTGTCTCAGTAAAAGGAACACTGAATTCCTAAATGGTGATGCTCACTGCGCACTGAAAATGGTGGCACAGAGCATCCGTTGCATTTGTATAGACCTGCTTTGCATACTGGATTTAGTTGATCAAAAGAAGTGCTTCAAAGATTCACTGAACAAAAAGCATTTTAAAAACATTTTCTTAATATCTTGAAAAGGAAATATATATCTAAAAACATTTGCACACATCAAACAAACCATTTTAAAAACATAGATTTAGCAGTGTAATGGTTGAAACACCAAACCTTTAATCCAGCAGCTGCACTTTTCATCAGTATCAAAGTTCGTACCAGCTATGTCAGAATGCTAAAACAGCATTTAATTCTCTAATGTTTAAGTCGTCTCCAATGATGTTTATGTAAATCACAACTTATCGCTTGGCAAGCAGCAACGTCGAATGCTGTTGTCATGATTTAATTGCGAAAAGGGACAGCCTCTGATAATGATCATTGACTGATACACATCGATTCCAATCCTCTCTGAGACACTGGCTGCCCCTTTGAGTGAAGCATATATACTGTATCTTTATCTGCTATGATTGAGTCCACAGCCAAGTTGAGATCAATTCAGTTCTTTTCAGCCAAAGAACAGCCATTTCATGACAAAAATCGAGTAGCATTTGGATCAAAAATACACTTTTTTTTTTCTCAATAAATTATTTTCCCATCTGTGTAAAAGTCAAACATTGGACCAAACAACCTTTATGTTACCACCAAAACAGCCTCATCTTCCTCATAAGCACATTGTATGAACCTGACATCATGTTTATTTGATGACAATAACATAGTTTGGTCAATATAGTGCATTAAGTGCAAAGCAATCGAAACAAATAAAATCAATAAGGGATAGAGAATTTGCGAATGCTTGTATAAAAATAGGTGTTACATTGATTAAAATATCAGTATTACACAACATAATAATACTTCAAATATCATTTATGAATTTTGTTTTTGATAACATATCAATTCTACATATTAAGAATGAATACCCATATTCATTTTTAATATAATAATCTCCTTTATGAGAGCTCATTGAAGGCTAACTCGCCTTCCAATTCCAAAAAGTGCAGAAAGCATACAAAGACACTTTTTTTTTTTCATCTTCTTCAAATGACGCAGTCTTTTTTGAAACACTGGGGGTGTGCCACTTCCAAAAAAAGCCACTTTTACAATGCAGAGCTACAGTAAATGAAACTACAAACATAAGCCTTTCCAGAGGGTCATGGAGTATGATGACACAGGTAATATTGATGTAGAATCAAAAGTTTTGAAAAGACATGGCAGATTATATCAATAAATACTTACTTACAGACTACAGCAGAAAATAGTCCTACACAGTTTCGATGATCTGCTGTACAGTGTTTTTTGTCCAGAAGTGATTTTATAAACATTTTCTTTTCTGATTCACAATATATCTTATGTATGGTTATATTCCTGAAAATGAAGTTGGGTAAGATTTACCTGTACACTTACATTTTGTGTGTTATTTGATCTTCACCATAGAAAAATAGATTTTGCTTCATCAGTTAAGTAGAGCAATTTTGTTCATCCATGTTTGTTTCAGAAAGCTGTATCCATTCCTGTAATGTCATGTTTCAGAAATAAGAATAAGACTGTTCGGCACACCCCATGTTAACTCCTTCGCTTTTGCTTGTTTTGCATTGTGCCAAGGCACCTTAAGAACTGAGCCGCTGCTTCAAGGAGGGTCAAGAGACAAAATGCTTCATTACATTAACGATCCTGTTGCTCAGAACTGGCTAAAGGTGGTCTGTTTCTCAAGAACTTCGAGGTAATCAGGCTCAGACTGCAGTTTAGCTTTTAGCTCCAAATATTCATTTCTGTTGGGCTCGACATAAACAGTACTGGGTGCTGTGCCATACAGCACTGTTTCTCTTATCCTCTCCGGGTGCAAGAACTGACGTCTGACATCAAAATTGGGGTTGTATGTGTATGACACAGGTCCCGTGTACTTGTACTCTAAATTGGCACCCGCTGGGATGGATGGGATGGACTGATGCGGAGACTGCTTATCAGGCTCAAGTATGCCTCTGAAGAAATGATCTGCATCCTGGACAGGGGAGGGGTTTTCACGTGGTTCGATGGTGCTAACGCTGTAAGAAGGACTCCTCATCGTACTGCTCTCCCTCTCCTCATCCGGACTCCTGTATGTGACCTTCAGCTCATGGAGGTCGCGGTAATCCTCCACCGTGTTCCCTTCCCTTGACCTGTAAATTGGGTTTTTACACATGTGACCCATCGGATGGGGAATATACTCATAGACGTGACCTGCCGGTGCTTTGACTTTAGGGCCAGAGCGGTTGCTGTAGAGACTGTACTGCAAGTTAAAAGAGCTGACGTCTGAATTGTTGGTACTGGTGCGGTCGCTCTGTGATTTTTTACGCTTTTTCATCACTACCACAAAAAGCCCCGCAGCCACAAACACAGACATGATGAAAACAAGCAGGAGGCTAAGAATGAGGACAGAGAGGGGAACGGTGCTGCTGGGGGTGTTGAACTTTGGAGGGGCCTCTGTGGTGACTGTCTGGACATCTAACGGCTCGTCTGTAGGGGGTGTTGGTGAGACGTAAGCGTCGGCGTAGTCCGGGCAGAGCTGCTCAGACTGGATAGAGCGCAGTTCCATTCCTGCGTGGCGTTTGGGTGTCTCACAAACCACCTCGTTAACCACAGTGCCTGCGCCGAGCTGCTCGAGCCATATCTTCATCCCTACAATGTCACAAGAGCAGTCCCAGGGGTTTTCAAAGAGATCTATCTGCACCAGCAGCTTGAGCTGATCTAAAACACCACTCACAGGCAGGTTCTGAAAATTGTTGTTGCGCAGATTAAGCCTAGACAGGGAAAGACCAGAAAAGAGGCCCCCAGGTAATGTTTTCAGCAGGTTATTGTTGAGGAAAAGCAGATGAAGATTAGGTAGGTAGCGAAAAGTGGCTGCATCAACCTCCTTGATTTTGTTGTACTCTAAGTAAAGGTACTGCAGGTTCTGCAATCCAAAGAACATTTCTCCTGTAAGCCTGTCCATGAGATTACCATTTAAGTACAGCCTACGCAGGTAGGTTAAATCCCCAAAAGCTCGGTCGTGGATCAGAGTTATCCTGTTGTTTCCCAAGTGAAGCAAATCCAATCCAGTGGCATCGACAAAATCTGATCTCCGTACCACAGGGATGTAATTTCCAGTGAGATACATTTTTTTGGGATTGTATGGCTTGGGTTTTAGGTCAGAAATGCTTTCAATCTTTCTCTCTTGGCAGTTGACATTTAGCCCGATTTCGGATATCTGCAGATTACATGTGCAGGCAGTGGGACAGTCCAAAGGCACAGGAGATTTGGGGCCAATGATGGGGCCATAGTTGTAAGGGTTACCTCCTGGTATTCGAGAAGTGGGCTTTAACCTAGTTCTGTTAAATTGCCGCGTGCCCTTGGTAGGCCTAGAAGAGGACCTGAACACAGCTGAAGAAGTGGCGGAGGCTGTGACAGCAGCAGGTGTGGTCTGGTAATATCCATTGGTGCTGCTTGGGGGTGCAGGCCTGACCGTGTCTTCTAAGGGCCGTCTTGGGCAGAGCTCCTGCTTGGACACCTCATCCAAGTCCCTACCGTGGAGCCTGAATGGCGTCTCACAAACCACTTCTCCCACTAGAGCCGTATAGGCTATACTCTCTAGCCAAGCCTTGAGAGCAATGAGCTCACAGGAGCAGTTCCAGGGATTCTCCTCCAGTTGTAATTCCACAACTTTGTCCATCTGCTCCAGGAGGCCAACATAGGGGAACATTTTTAACCGGTTCCCTCTTAAGTCCAAGTGCGTTAGCGGAACATTCCGAAAGATGTTGGGAGGGAGGAAGGACAGTAAGTTGTCGTTCAAAATCATGACTGTCATGTGGTGTAGTTTGCTCAAGGCATTGGGCTCTATATTGGTGATGTAATTATAATCAATCTGTAGATATTCCAAACTCTCCAATCCTGCAAAGGTGTCATCCCTCAGAATTTCAATCTTATTATTATTCAGGTGCAATCGTTTTAATCCCTGGAGTCCGTTGAAGGCACCTGACTCTATCTCAGATATATCATTGTTACCCAAGTGCAGGATGGTCACCCCGGTGTAA
Source organism: Apogon hyalosoma (assembly GCA_037367295.1). NCBI lineage: Eukaryota > Metazoa > Chordata > Actinopteri > Kurtiformes > Apogonidae > Apogon > Apogon hyalosoma. The sequence goes on from JAPQRP010000014.1 coordinate 12,275,092, forward strand.
TTGATGAAATCATTGACTGACAGTTTCTTCAGAAGGTTCCCTGTCAGCAGGAGGTGGTACATGGAGAAATGGACCGGGCTGATCTCTGTCAGTCGGATGATCCCTCGGTTCTCACAGCTCACCGTCAGGATCCCTTCCTTCTCCTCACACGTACAAAGGTTTCGACAGATCTCCCCATAATTGTCATACATCTCGATCAGCCTCAGAGATGATGCAATCAGAAGGATTATTTTTAGGATCCAGATATGCATTTTTCCTGGGAGAGGATGCCCCAGCTCACTCAAGTGCGGTACCAGTATGAGGTGTCATCTAAGGAGGAAAAGAAAAGGACGAGTTCTGTTTTATACATGGCAAACACATGGTACATGGACTACATTCACAGACGCAAAACAGCAACTGATAAAGATCCAAGCACATATGAACAAATATTAGACAGTCACAACAAACACAGGCACAGACAAGTAGGCCTATTAATGTTTGCTCATTATGCAGATGTGTTATGTCGGCATCATTTTGGTTCTGACACTGAAAACAAGCGCCTGGGATGAATCTTTAATCACCGCATACTTTAGCGATAATATTATCAAGTTGATAACACAACTACCCGATGTGGATGGCCACTGCGCATTTCTGATTGCTCGCCTGAATTCCAATCCATCTTGTGAAGGGGTGGTTAAAAAAAAAAAAAAAAAAAAAAAAAAAAAGGCTTCGCCATCCACCGTGCGCAGACTGACAGATCAGGTCATTTACTAATTCACTCCCTTGAGAATTAAGATCTTTTTTTTTTTTTTTAAGAGGATGTGTTTTCTCAACACATCTTTCTGTCTCTGTGCAGACATATCTGGTCTATTCTTTTTCATTCAGCCTCTCTCCCGAAGTAACATTAAAATCTCAAAAGATGCGATCAACTCCTATCTCCTTACGACAAAGATTTCTCACTCACCCCGCATACCCGACGACTTGATAACAGTGGGGAAACTGTCGGCTCCCTTCTCTCCACCTCCGTGCAAACAACATCAGGACTGAGGGGGGGATATATTCGCCTGGCACGACTGAAACAATCCTGGGTCGATTTATTTAAATAATAATGATAATAATAACAATAATAATAACGGCAGCGACTAAGACAAGCAGTTAATGTTCATCTTTAAATCCGGCATGTGATTAAAAAAAAAATAATAATAATAATAAAGAAAATGTGGATATCAGCCTACAAGGCGACAGTCGCAGCCCTTCTTCTGCCCACGGGCGAAAAAAAGAAATGAGAGGAGTTGGTCAAAAGCAAATAAGCAAGTGGCGTTAATCTCATGGCGTATCTGTGATCGAAATTACATTTTGACGGGGAGTAAATAATTCTATAATCAAGTATTCTGTAAGGCATCCGCTATATAGAAGGTTACAGATCTCAGTCTCTCTCTCTCTCTCTCTCTTTCTTTTTTTTCTCTCTCTCTCTCTCTCAGCCACTGACGCGTGAGCGCGCGTGCACACGCCATCAAACACACACATATACCCTACACACACGTTAGGTCTGTGCGCTCCTTAAAAGAGCACAAAGCCAACACATCACCCCAGTAAATCCCCCTAAATCGGAGCATATGTTGCAGTAACTGCACCCACTTTCTCGTTTTCTTCCATTTAAGTTTATTGCCATAACCTTAAGAAACGAGCGTCTCCTGTGGATATAATACAGATAACTTGCTCGTGCGGAGGCAGCTGCGAATTATTTGGATCGAATACAACTGCGGTGATGTATTTGAGCATAAAAATGCAGGCTCCGTGCGTGTTATTGTCATGCAGCCGCAGACACCTTGCTCAACAGCATCTTAAATCCGGATCAACTTCATCAATGCAACTAAACGGAAGGGGTAAAACAACAGAGATTTCAGCACCGCGGACAGCTCCCCATAACGTTAAAGCATACGCCTATAGACACAGACGCAGAAACAGAAACAGACACAAGGAATCATTGTCCTCTTACCGTGATGATCCCGGTAAACGCCAAAGCATCCCGAAAAATCACGGCTGTGCCCCTTCTTTTTCTTCCATCCTCAGTGAAAACACGGATTTCGTGATTGCACCGTCCGCCCTTCCGCCGGCTGTTACAAAAAAAAAAAAAAAAAAAAAAAAAAAAAAAAAAAAAAAATCCTTAAAGTCAAGTCTCTTCGGTGTTTAACTCCATAAACCAGGCTTCGAGGAGCACATATACGGTCTCATTCACGCCAGCGCGGTAAAACGGGCTCCTGTATTCTTCCGGCAGCAACTGAAATGAGCAGTGTCATTCTCGGAAAAAGAGCCAAAACCAAAGTTCGAACATGGTCAAGAAAACTGGGCGAATAAAAACGCAGTAATCCCACATCAGACAAGACTTGCCGCATGCATTTTAACTGTGACTTTCATCCATGCGCACTGACGAAGCGGAGGAGAAAAAGCACGAATCCTCTTGTCTGCTGCCAGTAGTGCGGCTTGTACCAGTTTATGTATAGATCTGCCAAGGTCTCTTTATTTCAATTGCCAGACTGTCCAGATCGACCGGAGATCAGTGCATATCAGCTCACGCCTCGGATCAAATCATCCGATAGCCTTTCTCCAGTTTTGCATCGGTCACAAGATATCCTATGTATATATACACAAGCTTTGTCTTCTCACTAACGTTTCAACCAGTGGAACTTGATCTTGGTTGGTGCAAAAAAGCGCATCCCCTACAGCGATGGACGTATTATGAAGCAATTACCACAGTATGACAGTCGAAATCACATGTAAAAATGCAAAAATCCCACAATCTCAGGTCTGTCACGGCGAGGAAATGAAAAGGAATTTATTGCGTGCAATACTCTTTAAAGGGTATGGTAATGTGAAGGATGTAAGGAAGGGAGGGGGATAGGGAAAAAAGGAAGAGGGAGGGTGAAAGAAGGCCCGTAGAGGGCAGCACAATGATGAAAAAAGCATCTTGGCAGGCCCGCATTTCAGACTGCACTTTGTAAGTCGTGTACAGCAGTAACTATTTGATTTGTCACTCAGAGCTGGAACTATTTTCCACCAAGCCGGTTGTCATATTTCCCTGCTTTTGAAAGTCACAACTGGACAGGCAGAGCTTTTCTTTTCTTATTATCGGGCCAGAATTCTATGCATTTCTCAAAAGAGCCTTTGATTTCCTGGGGGAAGCTGATGTATATTGGTCTGACGCTCATCCTGGATTCATCATGTCTCTTCATTTATTCAGTCTGGAGAGATATTCCTTAAAACAGTCGTCAAATGATTGAAGAATTGTAAGCGCTCGCTGGAATACATTTAGTCATTACCAGCAGATTGTTCACACACACACACATCCCCCTCCTCTCAGTAGGGACATGTTTCACTGCTGATCTGAATACCTGCTTTAACAATGCGATTTGGAGAAACAAAAGATACCACATGGAATAATTTCATGTATTAACAGACCTGCCCTGCAGCACCTCTTCCAGTTGAATCATTTCTTTCACCACAGGCCCAATCCTAATTCACCCCTTGGCCCTCCCCCTTGGCCCTTGCACTTGGCACTACCCCTTGAAACAGAGTTGCAAGGGGTAGGGGTTGAAACAGTCCCCTATCAAATGAAACAACCCTTCGAGACCTGTTACGTCGATAGAGGTGTCAAGTAACAAAATTTGCTACTTATGTAAAAATGTTGGTGATGTATAGTTTACTGGAGTAAATATTTTAAACTACTCCTTGCATTTTAAAAATAGTCTCATTACTCCTATTTCATTTCGGCTTGTTTTCATTCTGGCTTGTCATCGTTCAAATAAAATAAAAAAAAATAAAAATAAACTATTCAGATAAATCGTGCCATCCATGTACAGTGAATTTGATTGTGGTTGGATAAGAAGTATAAACATTTACCATTCCGACACCCCTTTTGGTTTGTACGTGATCCATCACACCTGACTTTTTGCACCATTCCAATACTTATAGGGAACTAGTCATTATATCTTCCGATCCATGAAACATGGAAACAACAGGTAGGCTAGTGCATCCCAAATTTTTCAACATTAACATTTTAATATAACACTATTGTCATTATGGCCTTTATTTCTAAAGTGTTTTGGGGAGGTGGGGTAGTGCACTATAGGCCCCTGTGGCGCTGCCTAAGCTCTTGTCTTAAACATATTTTTTTTTCCCTTTACATCTACTTTGATACTTTAAGTAGTTTTGAAACCAGTACTTTTACACTTTTACTTGAGTAAAAAGCTTCAACTTCTACAGAAGTCTTTTTAAACCCTAGTATCTGTGGTTCTACCTGAGTAATGAATGTGAATACTTTTGACACCTCTGTCTGAATACCTGCTTTAACACTGTAAGCCCGGATAAATTGAGTTTATTTGAAAAAAAAAAAGAGAAAAGTGACTGCCTTAAAAAATTAAGTCATGATTAATGAACCTTTTAAGTCAGAAGTGTAGAAGTAGCCTGTTTTTGTTTATTTAAGCATTTTGCTTTGTTAAGTTTCATCACCCAGTTTGTAAGTTGTTAGTTAGAAGTGGTTCTTTTCTGTTAAATTTTCTTTTTGTCTCCTTCACTAGCCCTTGGCAGGTTAGCTTTTACCTGTTTTTGTTGGCAGTACTTGTTCAGCCCTCTTTTAGTTCTGTCATTTGTACTGTTGACTTGTAACTCCTGTTCCTGAGAGCTGCAATAAAATTGCTCCTTTCACAAATGACCATTTTTCCACCTGGTTTTGTTACTTCCTTTACTCACTCTTTACCCTAGCGGAGCTGGGTTGTAAAAAAAAATGTACTTAAAAAGTTCATTAATCATGACTTAATGACTTAATTTTTTTAAGGCAACAACTTCTCTCAATTTTTTTAAAGTAAACTCAACTTACCCGAGCTTACAGTGTACAGCCTCTACACCGCTGAGAAAAGTAGCAAGTCAGCTAGCGGACACCTAGCTAAGAGAAAATTTCTATGAAACAGGTCAGTGGAACTGGTGGACGATAAAACAAAATGTTTAAACAGTCCTCTCACGGTTAAAACAATTGTCGATAGCCGACAGCGTCTTGGAACTTTTTGAGTTGTATCTTGTATGATAAGCACCGAAACTCCCATAGAAGCTACTCTTTGACCAAAAGCACTGAGACTGGCATCTCCAGACATTCATGGGCAGTTGACAATTTACGTGGTCAAAAGAAAAAAAGGTGGTCATAACTGAAACGTATTAATTTAAATCCATTAAACTTACATTTATTCACACTTTCAACTATATCTACAAATGAGTTGCCTATACTTAATATTTTCTTGTAATGTCATCAAACTTATATTTTTAACTGCATTCTAATTCATGTATATCTGACATCCAGGCTTACAGTGAACAATGCAATTTAAGAAACAAAAGATGGCATGTGGAATAATTTCATGCTTTAACAGACCTGCCCTGCAGCGCTCCCTCCACTCGAAGAATTTCTTTAACCTTAGTATATAAAGTTCTGCAGCAGGCCTATACATCCCACAAATAAGGTCAAGTAAACATTCAGCCGTACACCTCTTATCTCCTTATGGATGCTTCCAAATACATGGATTAAGGCTATAGTCCCAGAAAACACAAATTTACAAGAGATCTGCATTGAAAGAAATGAATTTACTGTAGGATTAGGCTTAATCCAGTTTTGCACCAAATACTCCAGCCTGCTAATGCTGCCATGTTGCTGTAAGCACTCTGTATTTTACCAAATCATGGCTTATTTGCCCCTTGTTGAAAGAGCAAATCAAGTCAAAGCCACTGCTGCCCTCTTACCCTCTTGCTGTAGGACAAGAAAAAAGTTTAGAAGCACTTAACTAAAGCCTGAACAGAAAATCGAATTAAATCTAGCATATGGTGCGCCGCCATGTCCAAAGAGATTTCCCACTTAGTCAGTATTGTGTGGTAATAAGTCAACTCTTATGCTCTCTTTAGCATGCAGGGGACGACAATAAGCGGATGTGGCATCCATGCTGCGTTTCTGAAATTAGCCGTGGAGATGCTTTGAATTATCTTAAAGTCTCTTGCTCTGTAATCGTATTAACAGTGGTCTATCCTGTGGGGATGGACAAAACTGTATCTACAGAATCCCGGTTGGGTTAACGCCGTGGAGAAAGTTGCACTAATGCAGCAGGGTATTTATTCCCTTCCTCTAAAAGGGACCGTGGCTGGTTCCCTTGAGAGGCACCATGGCGTCAAAGCGAGAGGAGAGCAGAGGAGCAGTCCTAATTCTTAATTTTTTTTTTTTTTTGCTTTAAATGACTTTGTGTACTGCTGATGGGAGCAGTAGATACCCCTGTTAAAGCAGAGCCTAGATGATCATGATGATGGCGGTGGGTGTTATGTGCAAGTTATGTTTATATAACTTTTTTTTTTTTTTCATAACTGTTCCTGCGTACAACACTACATTAAAATAGAAGTTCGTGTGTATGTGCAAGAGCATTAAACTCACTGTCACAAAGGCTAATGAGTTCATACAAACATGAATGCTATTATCATAGATCAGCTGCATAAAACATTTAATTGGTTGTCCCAGAGCCTATTAGAATATTAAGTAATTAAATGCAAATGGAAGTTCATGCTATGCTTAACATGTATCTGTGCATGAAGTCCTCTTGACTTTTTAAATATAGAACGCGTCTCTTTTTTTTTCACAGCATCTTAGCATAATGGCTGTTTAGTCATGCACAGTACACAACCTATAGGCTCAGATATCATTGAAAAGCATTTTAATCCATCCATCCATCCATCCATCCATCACGAGGGTCACCATGGTGCCAGATCCTACCCCAGCTGCTTTAAATTATGA